>UCOM01005145.1:0-10070 GCA_900474385.1 Ormyrus pomaceus | reverse complement strand
CATTCCTTGCAAATTAATTATTTCAAACTTTTTCATGGTGAATCTCTAGATAATTGTTTAACGAGTAAAATGAGCCCCTTTACGTCGAAATAAATTAAAAAATGAAACTTTATAACATATATCATCACTTACTTAATCAGATGATAGTTAAGTATGCTAAGAATTATCTTTTAAAAGTTCTATATTTTGGTTCACAACTACCTTAACGATGGTAGTAAATTTTCTGGTAGATACTGCATTCAAAGTTATTTATCCAAATCTCGCAGGAGACGAAAGCGTCTTCCCTGCAACCTGCCTGAAAAAATCCTCCTCCGCGGCAACAACGTTAACCAACTTGTTGCGCGAGGAAATCGGCAGAGGAGCGCGTCAGGCGCCTCGATCGGAGCAGATTTTCTCCCGAGCCATCGCCGACAAGAGCGGCAATGAAGCGCATGCCATTCCAATTTTCAGCGGCTTACGTAAGTCAGTCCCCGCTGCTCGTTACGTCCCGGTCGTTACTCCCGCCGCGGCGACGGCGGCGGCGGCGATTGTTCCGCGGCCGCGGAAGAGCAGTTTTTTTTTTTTTTGGAGCTTGCGGTCGCCCGCCAGTCGTTAGAAAGCTGATTGCCTGATTTTTCTCTCGGGGAAATGAAAGCTCGGGGAAAAACGCAGCCGGCGCTGGTTATTATTGTCTTTAGGCGGCGGAGGCGAGGCTTTAACGATTGCCAGTAGGTTTTGAGGTCAACGGTGACTCGCTGAGAAATTTTAATCTTTAAATATTCATTCAGCAACTAAAGAGTGTGTACGCGGCGGACGTAATAGTCTTAAAATAGATTACTCGCAGCAATTTTCAAAGCGAGCTGCAGATTTGTGTTAAATCAGCTTTGTTCCAGCGCGCAGTTTGATTATACGCATTCAATTCGGAGCGCACATCCCCGCATTTAGATTTCGTTAAATTCAGTTACAGTTGAGATAAACCATCTCTCGCTCGAGTCTCTGCGCAAATCGTATCGTTCAATTTATTTACATTTCAAATTGGATCAGCGGTTCGTCATAATAATACCGAACCGTTCGCAGCAAAATCAATACCCGCGAAGCGGCCTTTTTTTCGGCACTTGAAATCGTACAAACCAAAATCCCGCCCTTCGCGCGTCAACGATTCATCCAAATCCGTTTAAGCACCATTATTCGCCCGAAATTCCGACCCCGGCAGATTAATTACCGCTTCACCCCGCGATAATTTCGTCGCGCGCATAAAAACCACCGGGGACCTGTGTACGCAACTCTCTCCGGGACGTGATTATACCTGCGGTGCAGCGCACGCGAACGCCGTGCTTATTAATAGACTGCGTCTTCGCGCGGCGAGCTTTTTCGTGCGCCGGACAATTAGCCCCGGCGGTCGTTGCCGCGGCTGTTTTTTCCTTGGCCGCGAACCTCCGTTTTCCATCGGATTCCTCGGCGGCGCCGCCGGGATTAGACCCG
The DNA here is from genome assembly GCA_900474385.1 of Ormyrus pomaceus. Taxonomy (NCBI): domain Eukaryota; kingdom Metazoa; phylum Arthropoda; class Insecta; order Hymenoptera; family Ormyridae; genus Ormyrus; species Ormyrus pomaceus. The sequence goes on along the minus strand of UCOM01005145.1, from coordinate 8,609 downwards.
GTCTTAGCGCGGCCGATTTTCTCTCGCGAACCCGAATGAAAAGGAGTTCGAGGGCAACTGACGGCGCGCGGTAAATCGCCTGATGCTTGGAGCGCGAGGTGAATCGACCTTACGTGTATATATCGCGCTCTCGGGCAGCCTTTTTTTTTATGCGGCGCATGATTCAGAGCCAGCACCGGTTTCCAGGGCTGTTTGCTTCGGAAATAAATTCCCAAAGGAATAGTTGCCTTCCATCAGCTGCAGACATTTTTCCGGCGAAGGTACGAATTAGAGGGATCCGAGCGCGATTTTCCGAGCGGCAGGCTAATTTTGTTTCTGGTATTCCGTGTTTATTATTTAGCGAATTCATCGCCGTTTACGAATTATTTTAAATAAATTTATTTTCATTGATTTTGCGTGCGTAATTAACGGGAAATAAATACATTGCGCGGAATTTAATTTGCGCCTGACATAATTATGTACTGCAAAATTATAATTGCAATTTTAACATTTAGCCTGCTTATTATAATAACAGGGTGAAATTTAATATATGCAAAAATCTTGTAAACAAGCGCGTTTTCCCGGCCTCTAAATAGCTGTATTTTCTGAATAAAATTTCGTTCGCGTATCGAAATGCTTTCAACTTTGAAATGGTGTTACTACGCACACTACTTTTACGCGTCGGTATCGCTATAAATTTGTCGACTCAGTGAAAAAAAGATGGCATACACTTGAATGAGTGGTCTATCGTATTTTTTTGCTGATTTGTCAAGGTTTCGAGGCGAGCTACTGTCCTAAAACCCAGGGAATTTTTTACCAAATTTAAAAACGTCCGTAAAACGGACTGTACTTTTTTTTGCAGATTAAAAACGAGTTTACTCGAACGAGACGAGTGCTCAAGAAAATATTATCACGGTTTTACGAGGAGAGCAGAATGTGAAGTACCAGAAGGAGAAAGAAGAAAAAAAAAAGACCCCGAAACCGGATTAAACCTCACTTCTCTCGAATCGCGGCTTTATAATTAGAATTTTTCCAAACCACAAGAGCTCCGTCCTATTTGCCGGTCCAAATATATCAGCGATCTAAATTAATCATATTCGCTTTACTTCTCCAAGAGTTCAAAGCCCCAAAACTCCTAATGAATCGTAGGGAAAAGAACGCCTGCGGGGGACTCTAAGTAGCAGAAGACGAGAGAGCGAGAGAGATAGAGAGAGAGAGGCCCAGCATACTTCAAGCCCAACTCACCAATTTCTCAATCCCGATCCGGCCTCGTAAATCCTTCCCCGGCAGCGGCGGCAACAAAAATCTCGTGCACTAAACAATACGGGCTTCTCACACACACAGGCAGCAGCAGCACTCGCCGGCGGCGTGCAATGTTTATGCGACGCGACGCGCTCGGGAAGAGAGAGAGAGAGAGAGAGAGAGAGAGAGAGAGCGGGCAACGGCAGTGGATCCGGCTTGCGCGGAGAATCGAGCGAACTGGGCGCGTACGCGGCTCGCACTGACGGCTGCCGCCGCCGCCGCCGCCGCCGCTGCTCGGGGGAGGCCGGAGCGGTGGGGGAAACATGGCGCCCGGCCGAGCGTTCCCCCATGCCGGTTCGTTCGCTTCCTCCATCCGCCCCGCTCCTTCTGCCCGGCGAGCAGCGCCGCAGCTCACTCTCTCTCTCTCTCTCGATGTCTTTGCCGCGGTCGAGAGTTCTGCTGCTCCGAAGCGAAAGGGCCCTCCCGAATTCGGTCCAGTAGGCTCCTCTGCGTTGGGTCGGATTTTTGTTTTGCGCTCCGAGGCTATTGTGTCTCCCGGCTCCGAATGAATAGCGGCGGCCGAGGCTTGTAACGAGGGGAAGCAATATTTTTCGCGGATATTTCCTTTTTCTAGGTGAAAAAAAAAAAAAAAATAGAGCTGCTCCTTGTTTTCGGACGGGGAGAGCAATTCGCGAACTTTGCATTCGCATGCAAATTGGATCGAGAGGAATCTTTTTCTCGAGCTTGCTCTGCTTTCTTCCCCATTATATCGGGGAGTGAGGTGATAAATTATTAGCAGCTCAGTTTTTTTCAAGAACGACAGTTTTTCACGGTGTTTAAGTTAAATAGTGGAGAAATTGTTTTCTGATTTGATATGTATCGCGGGCGCAATTTATGAAGTTAACGTCATGACTGCGTCGTAAATAAAGTCCTTAAAAATATATATATTACCTGCCGCAATCGCTCATCTTAATTATTTAGACGGCCGGTCGGACATTAAAGAGTTTTAATGGCAAAATTTTTCAAACCCGCAATTATTCGCCGTGTTTGCTCGCGGAAAAAAAAATTTCCGTGCTCCGAATGATGGAAACATTTTGCTCTACGCGCGGAAAATAGTTTTTTTTAACAACGAGGCTCAAAAAAAGGGAGAAAAATAAATGAAAGTTATGGTGAAAGAGCGTAGAACAAACTGTATACACAGTCCGAAAAAATGCAGTTTTCCATTAATTCCTACAAGGGTAAGTTGAAATCGCAAACAAACTAAAATCAAGATAAACAATTTTCTCTGAAAACATTTTGCAAAAGACTTGGCCGCGAACGTCGGCTTTTAAACTGAATAATTAAGTTTTTATTTCGAGCGACTATTATATCTCTAATGAAAATTTGGTCAAAGAATGTCGGGGGCAGGGGCCCAGAGGAAACTCTTCCCGCATTATGCAGTCGTCAAAAGTTTTCCATTTCACGAGATTCATAATATAGACTATATACAAAATACATTCATTCCATCTCCATAATTCAATTCCGCCAGCCCTTAAACTTAAACGCCAGCTCCATAAATTCCACCCATCTCCAAACGCACAAAAGAGCGAAAAAACAAACACGCCAAGAGGCGCACAAAGGGGGTAACCGAACTCAGCCAAGCAGCACGGACAGATAGAATATCGTAAATGCCTGCGCACTGCACACACACACACACACACACACACGCGGCGAAGAAAGTAGAGGGAGGCGCGATTCAATACAAGGAGGAACTTTACGTCGCCTCGGGGTGTTGTTTGCGCGGTAAACGTTTTAGAGCTTAATATACCCGGGGCCCTAAACTCCGCGCGCGGCAGCCCGTTTTTACAATGATTCGGCCCGAGTGGGAGCGCAAAGACTCTCCGAAATTCGAGGGCGCTGAATCAATAAAGTAGTGGCGCGCGGCGAGAGAGCGGGAAGGCTGCGACTCGGAATTGTTCAATTAACAGCCGTCGCGGCCCGTATTCCCGCTGATTAATCGATCCCGTTTTAATAATATCATTTGCCGGAGCGGCGCGCGGCGACGGGGGGGGAGGGGACGATCGATTTACCTTGCAGGAGGAAGAGCAGAGCGGTTAGGAGTGTGATTTTGAAATAATTTTTTCTCCGAAGCGGTAATTAGCTGGACTTGTTGGGATTTTGCTCAATATTTAAGTAAGAGTCTATTTTAGGACGAGCGGGAAGGAATAAATTTTCAGGAATAATTGTGTCTTCGTGTTATTGAACTCTTCAATTGTGCATAATGAAATCCGTCAGCAAAGATTTCCACTTAATTTCGAGGTACGCAAATAGATTCAATAGAGGGATATTTAGGTTTCTGGGTAAGGGGCTTTGAAAGGCACTCTGAAATATCGAAAAAAAAAAATGATATTTAAAAAAAAAAACCGCAAAAACATCACGTCTGGAGTGTACTGATGAAAAATATCAAATTTTACTCCGCCGCTGAATACCTTTTCACGTCGCGTTCTCAGCTTCCCTGCCCTTTTTCGCCGTCGCAATTATGTAGCGGAATTTCGATAACCTGCCCTCGTTAATTCCAACCGAGGAAAAACCGCCGGATAAATAACAGCCCTTTCATCCTGTTTTAGAAACCGCATTTCCCCAATAAACAGAAAAAAAAATCTTTAAAAAATTCGAAACTAACAACGCGCGAATCACCCACTCACCCATTCATTTACGAACGCCGGCGAAGGGATAAATTAATAATCACTCCGAAAATAAATGCCCGACCGCGTCGAGACGCAGCGAACACACCCAGGCACAGAGAAGGGGGGGGGAGAGCGCATTATCCGAGCCTTGGGGAACGCCGAGCCTTGAAGAGTGAGTATCAGCGGAAGATGGAGAGCCGAGAGCGGAGAGAAAGAGAGCGAACCCTACTCGCCCCCGCGACATTGAGACTCTCCTCCTCGTCAGCTGAGCGCAGCGCAGCCGCCCGAGGCGCAAGCAAGCAAGCAAGCAAGCAAGCAAGCGCGAGCAGCTCTCTCGCGGACTCGGATTTCTCTCCGCGGCGGCCTTTCAACGCGCCGCCAGGGGCTTCGATGCGCTCTTGGTTTTGTTAGCTCGGAGATTCTCGGGATAATTAAAGGGCGACGCGAGCTCGGAAGGCCGACGGGATTTCGAGGATGTATATAATAAACAGTAGCCGATTGTCGAGGGAGGAAAATTCCGAAAAAAAAAAGGGGGAGACGATTCGTTTCAATTTCACCCTCTTGTCTCCGGCGAAATCTCTCGAGACCTTTATTGGGTGTCGAATATGGACGGCTGGAAATTAACTGATAGATGGGAGGTTATATTTCTCGGCTAATAATTCGGCTTTCCGATATACATATATATGTATCCTACGAAAAGCGCGAGGGATTTCCCTTTATGAACGGGGGAAAAAATATCGATTTCAGTTAATATGCAGGGATTTGCACGTCGAGTTTTTCGTTTATACGAATTCGACGGGAACGGAGCTCTCTTTTTTTTTTTCAACCGGTAGCAGAGGCGCAGGCACGAATGCGGGCGCTACATAGTTTTGGGCGAAAATCGACTTCGAGAGCGAGTGAATTTTTCAGCCGCGGAGGTAGAATTCGGAGGTAAAAGGAAGAAGGATCTCCCGGTGTATATTCACCGGGAAATTCGAAATGTAAAGACTAGTGCTCTTTTTTATTTATGTACTAGGATGAATCGTTCGTTCATTGTGAACGTGACGTTTTTTTATCACTTTGAAAAAGAAACTCGGTATAGTTGCTTGGGGTGTACTAGTCTTATAAATTCGATAGTGAAAAATGCGATAAGATATATTAAACGCTGCAGTTGAGATAACGATGTAAATCGATTTGTCACAACTCTTTGATTATAATCTAATTCGAGTTATCGCGTGTGACTTGAATATCGAGAAACAGAAGGATTCATTGACTGCCGTCAATCTAAATAACGTTAGTCGACTTATTATATTACGAAGACTTATTACTCTAACGTTGGAAATTTTAAAAAACGAGTGTTAATGAAGCGGCAATAAAATACAGCACAATATTACGAACGAATTTATGTACAATGTTTTCGAGAAACGTTGGGGAAGAAACATTAAGAGTAAACTAAATCACACTCGGCGGAAAGAGAAATTCTCGAGAGGCTGGCAGCGGCGCACGAATATATATTTTGGGTACAAGCTCGGGCCACACTCTTATATAGAACGCCCACAGAAGCGCGCGCTCGAAAATATGCTCGACTCGCTCGATCCTCGTAACTCCTGGCGAGAAAAGCTCGAGAGAGCAAAAAAAAAAAAAAAAAGGCGCTGAGTCGAGTCCTCCGAATAATCAAATCTTCCCCCGAAAAACTAACTAGCGGCTCCGGCAGAAATCCGCCGGCTCAGCAGCGGCGCATCCACGCGGAGACGCGGGCCGAGAGCGGACGTACGTACGTCTCGAGGCTGTGCGTGTGCAGGCGTGAGCACACCGGCGGCAGATTCGATTTCCGCGAGGTTTTATGAGCGCGCCGCGCAGACCGGCGGCCTTTCCCCCTCCTGTAGGAACGGAGATGCAAATTTACGGCTCGGTGAGTCATTTTGCGCGACATCGACGCGAGGAGATCGCTTTCTTTTTCGACGGCCGCCGATGGAGGCCCCCAATGGATTGCTGCCGAGGAAATGGACGGGCTTTATGGTTCGACGTATTTATAGAATAGATTATTCAGCGATGCAAGTTGGCGAGAACCGAGTCGGTTCGTTTCTCGCGAGGCTTTACCCGACTTTTTACGATGCCTTTTTGACAGGATTATATTATTACAGTGTCCATCGCAAGTTTATGCAACGGTTTTACGTACTCATCTTCGCGTTACGTAAATTTAAATGGAAATGCATTAAGTGCAAACAAAAGGGAGAAAATATAAGATTGCGATAAAAATTCTTTCTGGAAAATTTGATTGAAGAGACGTGTCATATTTACTCGGAAGTTTGCGTGATTTATTAGATCCCAACAATACGGAAGGCAAGTGAATTATTCCGAATTTGCATAGTTCGAAAGGTTCTGTTTACAATGAACATAATGTGTTCGGTAAACCATTGTGAATGAAGGGGAGAGCTTGCATACTTACTTAAACTTAATTATCTGTATCCGGCGAACGTATGAACCTAGCAGGATTCTAGAATCACGACCGACTGAATTTAGATCTACATAAAAGTTCTTTCTTTGGATAAATTTGCTTAAAAAGCCAATGTAATTTTCAAAGAAAGTTTCCCATGGACAATCGACGAATTTCAGATAAAATTCAAAACCCCACCAGATAATCTTTCAAATGTAATTTCGAATTATAAAAAAATCCAATTTACCCGAGGCAAAAGCGTCATTTATTTTCCCTTTACAATTCACCGAGCAGCGGACTATTTATGGCCGTAATTTTTTAAGGATTTAATTCCACATCTGCGCCTACCCGGCTCAATTCGAGTAAAAGACGAGGAGGGGATCTCGCGGAGCAACCCATTCCCATTCACGAAACTAGCTTTTCCATTAGACTGGCTCCAACACAGGCGCGCGCAAAGTAAAGTGACGTGTAATCCCATTGTCGTCGACATTTCCATGCAGAGAGCAGCACCCTTAGTTCCTAGTCACTCGTGGGGCAACACAATGCACGAAGACTGCCCCGGGAATCCCGGGGGAACGCTCGAAGATGGCCCGGGACGATAAATCGGACTGTAACCTCTTTCCGGGGACTTCGTTTTTTTTTAAAGGGATCGATCAGATATACGCCCAGTGGATCGGAATTTTACGATGACGACGGCGATTAGCCCCGTCGATTATCGACGATGATCGAGTAGCGTCTCTTCCCGAGAGCGAGTTGTGTCCGCGGCGAGAGAGACGTCGATTGCGAGGGTCAAAAGTCGGCCGCTGCTGGAGGCCGGCAATTTTTGCTGACAGACGAGGACGAGCGCTTTAACGGGGACGGCTTTGTTTGTCCCCGGGTGTCCAAAGTGTTGGCCGAGTGAAATCTGGGTTATTTAGAGAGGGAATTCAGGGAATCCAATATTTAACAGTATATTTTGGGCTGGAAGGAGGGCTTAACAAAATTCAATTTACGTATGAGTGGTAAATTAACGAAGAATCCGATTAGAATCGATCGCGAATAAGAATTTGATGACCGCAAGAGACGTTGAATCTTCAACTCTTTAAAATTTGCATAGATGGCGAATTAACTTTATTAACAATGGAATTTGCATTATCTATTCAGCAGAAATTGGTCGCGCGGCCGTGCAATTAATCAATACGGCCGGCTCCTCGAGTGCGTCCCACGATTACCGGGAGCAGCAGCGAGAGCGGAGGCGCGACGAGTCAGCCGCGCGTGAAATATAATTTGCCGACGAGCGCCTCTCGAAGAAATTACGGCCCCGAGTCCGTCCTCCTTTGCCCGAGTGTGTTTTACTAAACGAGTCCCCCCCTCCGCCTCCCGCCGACTCGTCCGGGCTGCCTATAACTACTTCGTTAGTCGCACGCTTAATTGTCGATCACGGCCGATAATTACTATCCTACCCCTTTCCCACCTCCCCGGCATAGCTGTGAGACTTTATCGAGTTATCGCCGATTTTTCCGGCCGGCGATCGGCGCGCTCTCTCCCTTCCCCCGCCTTCCGCCGGGAATTTTTCATAATCTCCTCGCTCCCCGGGCCGGCTTAAAATCCCGGGAAGCAAGGTAATCGAGACGGTAATCGCTCTTAATACGCCCGCGAGTCAATTTCATACCTCGCATCAGCCGCTAATCGCTTTTCGATGACGTTCCGGCCTGTTCTGCGTCTTCTCTTTTCTCGCTCGCGAGTCATTTTAATGCGCTTCCGGAAATTTTAGATCTTTATGGAGATCGCGAGATGATTGCACTCTGCGGATTCGGGCGAGAACGAGGGGGAGAACGGTAATCTTTTAGCGCGCAGCGCGCGCTACATCTGGTTTTACTTAAACTGTAATCTGCAAATTGATTCTACCGCGTAACGCAGTAATTTGCCGGAAAGCCGTATACGAACGCGTCGAGATTTCAATTCATTTACACGGGAATTTCGGCGAGGAACGAGATGCGCACATTAAAAGCACATTAATTCCGTCCATAATTTTAACGAACCGACGCGTCACATCTGTAAAAAATTTTAATCGGGGTTTGGTATAAGATACATTACGCATGAGGATCAAGTGTTGTGAAACGGCCGGAGAGTCTCTTTGAACCCTGTTTCGCCCTACGGCTAACCGCGTAATATACTGGTAAGCTAAACTGCAGTTGCGTTTCAGTATAAGACAAATGTTATCTAACACGTAATGAGAAACTACACTGAGAAAAAAATTTAGTTGAATTAACTGATATTCTAATACTTCAATGATACTGTCATTGATTTAATAGAATCTGTACTGT
>UCOM01005144.1:0-10093 GCA_900474385.1 Ormyrus pomaceus | reverse complement strand
TTGTACTCCCCCCCCCCCTCGCGCGGCCGTGATTCCGCCTCCTGTTTTTTGCTGGAAGAGGTACTGCTTCGAGGTTCGACGAGTTGAAGGATCGAGTGTGGGTAAAAAATTTGGGAGGGCTTCGCCGCGGGGAGAGAGGTTGGCGATGATGTCATGAGGTTTTTTTAGGTTTGATTAGAGCGAGGCTCTACAAATTGGATGGAGAGAGATTAGATGCTCCGGGGGAGAGGAAAGTAATTTGATAAATGAAGCTATATTTGTAGTATTATGATTGCGTTCAAGTGTGGATTCACGAACTGTATTGTTATAGAGAATAAAATTGTTTATAATTTTAGTGAAGAAAGACGTTTGAGTCTATTTAAAAAGGTAACTGAGTAGTTTTTGTCAGATGGCTGACAAGTACTGTTTATTTGAAATGCGTTCGCAAAAGTGAACTTACTATATTTAAAGAAAACGTAAATTTGTAGGTGTTTTGAAAGCTTACATCATAAGAAAAATGAGTCTTTCAAATTTAAAACGAAATTTACGCGAAAATAGAAAAAGCCAAATTGGCTAATTTATCATACAGATAATTTTCAAAATGTTTCGAAATGCTGCGTTTTCGTGTAAAAACAAAAGAATACATCTTCCCCGTAATCGCGCAATAAAGAATTAAAAAGCACCTGGGGATTCGAAACAAATTTTAAAACTCCGAAGCTTCCTCGTCTAATTTCTACTTAGCAAACTTTGCAAAAAGCAGTAAAACCTTTTTCGAACTTCAGCGTTCTCCTTTAAAACTAAAATCGTTAACAACAAATTTTCAAAGCGCCAAAAAAGAACGAACGAACGAGCTAAAAATTTTCGTCAGTCGCCCGAAAGAACACGCGTCTTTGCTCGCGCGATTATCGCTTTAGGTTGGCGGCGCTATCGATTTCCTAAATATTATTTCTGGGGCGAAATTTACATTCCCGCGAGTCGGCTCTCCTTTTTATAGCGTTTTATGAGTTATTCAAAAAGCGAGGCACACACAGCTCCTAAACTCGCAATTTTACGTTGTAATAATCGTTATTCTCGTTAGCGCTCGACCCAGATGTTTAAATTCTTCGTAAAATTATTCGTACGTTTTAATTTTGCTGCAGATGTATATGATAACGGCGTCTGCCCCTCAAAATAGGATCGATAAGATGTATTTTCTTGATTTGAAAGTGAAATTTATATTATTAATCAATCAACGACATCATCGCTCTTTACTCTCACTTCGCGAATTATCATTCACGTGTTACACTCGTCGTTCAAGGAAATATTTTATAAATGGGCACGTGCATATAACTCTGCTTTGTATTGCGTGCGCGGCGCTTGGTGTTTCTTTGAAATTTCAAGATTTCAGAGAACTTCCGGAATAGTTTTTATATAACGCGCAGGAGGAATAAAGGAAAACGAAAGAAAGCAATTTGAGAAAAGTATGCTTAAAGCGCGGTTTATTCATCAAAGTAAATTTCGCAGAAATTTTGTCGGCATCATTTGATTGCGGCGAAGCAGTATTTGAATTTCTTTTTAACGAGACTAATGAATCTGGTCAGTACGCGTAAAGTGTTTAATCAAATTTTAGCTTTCAATGTATCATCCATCAAGCTGCGGTTGATACTGAATCTGAGACCTTAATTTCGTGTTCATAAACGCTCAATCCTATTAAGCAATTACAGTTTAAATGCAGTTAATAATTCGTAAAGCTGTACTATGTTTAATAATACTTAAAGGTGCACTTAAAAATGAATTCACCTTGATTAGCATTATGAACGTATATTTTTATTTAAAAAATTAATAGTTTAAATCAATATACAATAAAAGTAGTATTTTTTTTAACTCTACTACAAAAATTCAAGGAGATACTTAAAATTCGCGTATCGTCCTGCTATTATATTCTGCTATGACGTCATACCACAATAAAGTACGTATATTTATATCGATAATAAAGACGCTTTAGTCGTGGGTTATAGCATCTAAATTAAAAACTTTTATTAGGAAAATAGAAAATGCGAACTAAATTATTTTTCACTGTTTTAATTAAAACCTCTTAAAAAAAAAAAACTCAATTATTCCTTTCCTCAACTTCCTTCGCAACCAAAACTTTGTACTTCTAATTAAACTTTCCAATTAAATTCAATCCTTCGCCTTGAAAACCATCCAAATTCCAATCAAACCCGCCCCCAGAACCCCCCTCTCCCCTCTTAAAAAAAAAAAAAACTACGCACTTACACGCCGCGTCCATAAATTCCCGAACCCGCTGCGTAACGATTCTCATTCACGCCGTTTCGAATATCCCCCCGTCGCTGGCTAGGCGAGGCGGAGGGAGGGGTGGGGGGGGAGAGGGGTGACCATTCCAGTTACTCGAATCAATAACAAAACCGGCGCGCACACGCACACGTACACACAGACACACTCGTGCTCACCCTTGGGCTTGGCCGTGAAGCTGCCAAGGGGTGGCCTCGCCGACCTTGACCCACTCGGGGCGAAATCTCTCGCCGCGGCGCGTCGCAGGCTCTCTGTCTCTCTCTCTCTTTCATCCCTCCTCCTCCGCGCGCTTCTCTATCTCTCTCTCTCTCTCTCTCTCTCGGCTTTTTCACTCCTGCACGTACGAGATGCCCCGGTAAGGTTACCTCGAGGTCGAGGCGATCTTTTGCCGGAGCGCTGGGAAGGTTTGACGACCTTAGAGGAGAGAGGAAGTGCGGTTGCGACGGATTTTCACGCGGAAGGAAGGCGCCGGATTGGGAGTGTTCGAGCATTCGGAGAAATTGAAGTTTTGGGTTCGAACAGTTTAAAATCAGTAGATGAGCGTTCGGGAATTGCATTAAACTTGTATATAATAATTTTGGAGATTGGTTTTAGACTGAATGCTTTAAATTTTAACAGTCTTATTTGTTTCGTAGTATTAAAATACTAAATAGTATGAAAAGATAATAAAAATTATAATAAATAAAGCCTTGGAGCTTTCGTTATATTTAGAAATTTTTTCAAAGAATTACTTTAACATTAATGTTTGCCTAAAAATGATATAAAAAATAGTGTTCTGTTTAACATTGAGCTTTTGTAACCAGAAAAGAACATTAAAAAGAATTATTTAACAATGTATAATTATAGCGTGTACATAGTTTCAAAACTAAATGTTGTTTAAAGCAGACAAAATGGAGCTATGTTTGTAAAACTGAAGGATAATCTTCTATTTCGGATTTTTTCCGTGAATTTTCACGGAAACGCGCACAAATTATTTGTGTCACGATCACAGATAATGTGAGAGGAAAAGCGTGGTAGGAGCTCTTTTTCATCTAGAAAAGCAAAAGAGCACTGCAAGGAAAAGACCTTTAGTTTCAGTATTCAGTGCCAAATGCATTCTGCGATGAAATTCCAATTCAAAGAGCAGGAATATTAATCTTACGATAATTGCAGTTCTTCTTTGAAGATTTTTGCAAACTATTTCAAGAATATTTTTCTAGATTCGCAATTCGAAATGAAAATCGGACGGATTAAAAGCTTTTTTTCTTGAAAAATGGTAAAATATTAATTGTTTCGATATAAGCGCTGAGTATTTTATCATTTTTGAAAACTTGCACGTTGCGTCGATAGAAGAATGAATTTTTTTCTGCACTGGCAATTTAGATAATAGCGAAATGTCTTCTATTGTTTACATTCAGATTCTACAAAAACCAATGCAAGGTTACCTTACGTAAAGACCTTTTGTGTCTTCCTTTCACTCATATTAATTATTGAGAATTGAAGTTTCAAACAAATACATTTTACCAACACTATTATTTAAAAAATAAAATAAGAAAGTTTTAATGTTATGTAATGTAATAAGATCTATCCAGTTATATCCGAAAAATTAGAAGAAAAGGTCGTAAATTTAGGGGAAATTAATCTAGTAGAATTATTTCGTCAGTCATAAAATCGAATAATTTATGATTAGCAAAGTCTTGGTTACGTTTCGAAATACAGTTCGTAAATAATTATCTTGAGGGTCTTAATAGATTTAATTTGTGGGAATATTTCTTTAGAAACGAGGTTTTTAACAAGTACTCTTGACATAATAATCTGACAGGCTTCAACAACTGTTTCAACGTGTCTAACGTCCACTAAAAGATTTTCGAAGTAAACTTGTAGGTTAAAATTTTTCTTCATTCTAAATCGACATACGACTGTGAATTTATAACTGTTTTTAGAAAATTCTGTTATTGTGAATCGATTATCAATTTAATTAAAGGCTAAAATTAATTTCTTGAATTCACATCGTTTTAATTAGTTTTACCTTGCGATTAAATTACAGCAGTTGTTTCAATCAATTACCATTAGAAGCTTCTTAATTAATCAATATATTAGAGGTATTTATAATCGTCAATACTGCTTCTTTAAACCGGTACAGAAACATTCATAAACCGATGCAAGTAGAGCTTGGAAAACTACAGCCACTACAGCCGATCGATTTCGTTCCATTTAAAAAACGACAACATTGCTTATCCGACCACCCTCTCATATAACGTTCCCGCGCCAAAATCAAGCAAAAAGCGCGCGGAAAACAGTTGAATAATACAGCGAAAGCTTCGGAGAGAGAGACGCGGCATAACGCCGGCACGTGACATAACGGCACTCGAGCCAATATTGGACGCCGCGCTCTAGACACGATTCGACATTCCCGTTCGTTCTTTCTCGATTCCGCATCTGGGGCACAAGAGGCTATTCAGGAGAGGCCCCTGCCTAGATGGACAAAGTCCGCCGTTCATCGGACTCCGCATGTTGACCACTCGTGCGATTTATCAATTATTCCGGAATTGGTCCGTTCTAAATATTCATGCCGGGCGCAATTGACGTCGATGCTACTGCCGAGAGGCTTTCCGACAAGCTTGTTGAGAGAAAAGTGGAGGCAATTTCGCGAAAGGCTCTTTATTGGGTGGAAGGGCAGTGGCAATTGTTTTAAATATTCCTTGGAAGTGTTGCAGATTAACCCCGTACAAAGGAATTTTTTCCTTATTGTTAGAAGCGTTTGTAGGGCAGAATATGAATGTATAAGTCAAGCGTAAATGGATGAGCGAATGTACACATTGCTCGTTGAGCAGTTTCGTACATTGTTTCGTCTCTTGTCTTGTGCATATTTGACTGAATAGATAAAATTAGAATATTGATAGGAAACTAAAGGAACTATTACTAACGAACAATGACTATTATTTATTCAAATCAATGCGATGATCCTTTAATGATAATTCTTTACCAAATTGATTAATATATCAACACTGTTAAAAATCCTATACCCAAATTGATGGAAATGTGTTTGAAGTTTTCTTACAAAACCGTGAAATTTTAATAACAAGATGATTTCTCGAAGATAAATGAACCTCAAAAAGGACCAAAAACGTTTTAAATAAAAGGAGCGAAGTAAAAAAATGTATATATCGGTTCAAGTTACGTTCTTCTACCATTAGTGAAATTTGTTGGAGTAATGTACTTCGTAAGCACTTACTTAATCTAATTTCTATTTAACCGCACTCGAAAGCTTGAAAGATACATACCTTTTGTATACTTATAGTCAGATCCTGTATATTAGACTAAAAATTTCCGTTGCTTACGTACTTCCTCTCCAAGCTAATTATAATTTCAACTTAATCTATCTTTACACTCTAATTATACCCGAGTGCAATTTACGCCGCAGATTTAATCTGTCGAGCGACCGCAGCCTCAAAAGAAAAAATGCCATTTTTTTTCCTTCCGAGTATTTACGTATATATCCAACCTTCCTTAAAAAGCACGACTTCAATTGAAGTTTTCGCAATAATTACGTCTCTCCGCTTTCGCCACGTGGCGCAAATGCTCTCTCGCAACACACAATGCAGGCGTTAATTGTTCGATCGCCTCAAATCTGTTTTTCCCCTCGTGCACTTCTATTCATCCCGCCAACGAGAGGAGAAAATTCTTTTTTTTTTCTTTGAGCAGTTGATGATTCAGTCGCGGAAGCTACTCGAGTGAGTGAACTCCTTTGCGCTTCTTTTGTTCCTTTTTCGACACTATTTTTATCTCGCTTTTTATCCCGGAATGATGTCATTTTTCATGATTGCTCTTTTTACGTTTCTTGTTCGCGTCCCGAAAGCAACAATTAGAAGCAACACATTGTACTTGCGTACTTCTCTTAGTTTGAGGTCGACGATTTACAGTTTATCGGGTTTTACAATTTTTTTATAGGCAATGCACTGATAAGAGAAAAGCTTTTTCTTTATCTGCATTACGCAATAGAGAAAAGTTCTGCTTATAAATTTAATTTGTTTATCCTATTCGACTAGATAATAATTATTGATTAACAAATAAACGAGTATCCAGACTAAGTAATCATCGATCTTTAGAGATTAAGAATGTAATTTTTGTTAGTTTGATCGTGACTTAGTGACGTTTCGAACTTGTCGAGAAACAAATCTAGTTTAATAATAAAAATCCAGACTTATAGTCAATTATCTTTTTTTATGACTGAGAGAAAAGTTTAGTAAAAATTACCATACTGTCTAGTAAGGCCACCACAGACTGTCATAACCAAAAAAATTACCATACTTTGTAGGGAATTTTACTTTAAATATAGGAAAATTTACCAAACAGTTTAGTAAAATTTTTTACAAAATATAGAAATTGTTTGGTTTTGTCAGTCTGGGATGGCTTTCCTAGACAGTATGATAATTTTTACAAGATTATTTTTAATTTTTATTACATCTCTTCTATCAGTGTAGATCTTTTATTTGTTTGTTTTTGCAAATTTACGTAAAAATGCAATGCAAATCAAATATAAACGTAAATAGATACAGTAATATTATCGAAGATACAGAAAATAACTGAAGTCTTACTAGAATAAATTTTTGTCGTTACTTTTTTTATCTTCGAAGGTACTTAATTTTTTTAATTAATTTAAAAAATTAAACTGTTTTTTGTTTAATAGTTTTAATACTGTAGTTATATACATTTTCAATAGAATAAAATAAAATATACAAAAACTATAAAAGCTAAATAATAATTATTGACCGTTTTTAATTAAAAACGCAACTTCAAACCAATTTAACAGAATTTTATTTTTAAATTTATTTAATATTCCGAAAAGACTGTCGAATGTGCATCTTGTAAATCTGCGCGGATTCTTACATAAGACTTCGTACTGGTTCAGACCGGTGTTTTTATGTGCCGAGGTCAATTCCCTCGGCGAGGAAAAACTTTCCAGAGTGGCAAAACCCTCTTCCACGGGGTGTGCAATCTTAGATTCGAAGCCTCTAATTTCCCTGATTATCGAGATAACACCAATCTGTTTTAATGCACTTTGTGTAATCTAAATTCGTGTGCTGCTTTTTTTTTTTTGATAAAAATTTTGGTCTTCCTGTTAAACCGAAATCAACCCGCGTAAAACAATAACCTCTGGCTGAAATCTAGGGTGAGTCTAGCTTAAGCCACTATTCCAAACTTAATTTCAAACTTTTTTCCTAATCATTTGCCTGCGAAAGTCTTGTGAATAGCCTGGGAGAAAGCCTAGGTAAATTTTGCAAATTTATCGCTAGACATTTGCATATCATAATTTCTGCGTTCAAAGTTATAAGAGAAATATTTTTTTACCCTTGTCAGAAATGTTTGATGCTTAAACTTCGCAACATATATACATACGATAAGCCTGTTATCAGCTTAGAGTGCGCAAATTTTGCTATGGGAGTGATATTGATCGGTAATCGCAACCTAGAGACAGTTTTGCAAAACTTCTTTCCAGATTTTGGCAATATTTTTTCTTAAAAAAAAAACAAATGATTTGGCAAAAAATTTCAATTAAGGCTAGGATAGTGACTTAAGCCAGACTTCGCCCAGACTTCGTTCAGACTCGACAAAAGGAACCAGAGTGCCCAGACCAATATTTTGACACGGGAATGAGCTTCGTCAATTTACCTAACGAAGATTCGCTGATAAGTGAAGGATTTTTTATCTCGGAGTTGATAAGTCTAATGAATTACTGTAATTAAAGAAAAGCTCGACTTGTTTTTTATTGAAGTGATAATCGATGCCGCTGCCTTGATCTGATTGAGTTTGAATAATCGGCTGGTGTGTGTGTGTTTTTTTTTGCAATTTGAACGAAAGTTGCTGAGATGTGAAATCAACCAGCTGTTGGTCCATTGTGACCTATATTTTGACAGCTAATATCAACTGTAGATAAAATTTATAACGACCGATGTTTACTGCAGAGCATATATTTTAATAATTAAATAGAGGAGCGATATAAGTTTCCTTCTTTACTTTTAAATCGAAATTTTGATTATTCGAAATCAACGAATACTGTAAAGATTCAAATAATATGTTAATTAGCATTTCAACTGCTTGTTTACATAGTAAATCTTCGACCTATTAAAACAGATGTTGAATTATTGAATGATAAATTATCAGTAAGTCATTCTGACATTTTAACGCAATGTTTAATATTTATATCACGTTTACGGTTCTCATTAAACTTCACTTTTCTCCGCTTTCCTCGGTGATTCCTTTCGAACGCCATTTTAAATCAAAAAGATATTTAAACTTTCTCCACTATCATTTCAATTAGCACATTGCACTTACTGGTACAACGTATTTCTCTTTATAAACATGATTCATTCATAATGTGTTCTTGACTCATTTTTATCTTAATTCAGTATCCCCTTTCTGAAAGTATTCAGTACGATCAAACAGTAGTTACAAAGTATAATGAAAGAAACCGTAACGCATCGAATAATGCAAATAAGTCATTCTTGGCCCAAGCCTCGTCACAGTCTAAAATTAAATCCTGTTATTTTAAGTGCAGCAGACACGTGTTTTTGTTTTCAGTAGTGGCGTCTCTTCTCCCACCAGCTCTTATTCACCGGCTAAGACAATTTTCACAAAAATATATATAACCTGCTACGATTAGCATAATCAAAGAGTCATTATTGATTCCGTCTGGGCCTCCGTATACGTTTTACAAATCAAACACGATGCGTATTCTTTAAAAAAAAATTGTGTGTAAATTCGATACCTCGTTGCTTATCTCCATCCTTTCTCTCTCTCTTTATCATCGTGGCGTAGTTTACGTATTGGCTGCAATCTGCGCGCAGGCGTACATCTGTTTTGTGTTTTATCTTTCCCGCTCTCTGACGCGGATGTAATACCAGGGAATTCGCCACGAGCTTTTTTCCTCTTCGTTTCTTGGTTTTCAAGCCTTTTTCCCCTTTGGCTACGTCGAGGAAAAAAGTTTAGGTCGAGGCTAATGCGACAATTCTCTACTTTCGGTTTTGCGAATCGCGTTTATTTTCGTTGGCTTTTATTTCGGTGAATAATTTTTAATGTTTATGATGAAAAATTTTGTATTTGTGCAGCGATGATGCGTTTGCGGTTGCGAGAGAGATCGTAAGTTTACGTTGACTGACTTAAGTTAATTTGTTTCTTGACTTCGATATTTTATTGCAGCCAAGTGAATACTTATGCCACTGAATCTTCTAAAATGAAATTGGATTGATCATAAATATCTTTCTAATAGAGTAAACCTAAGTTGAAGGTAATATTTACAGAAAAGATAGTGTAATGTTGATTGAAGAAAAATTGTCCAAACATTTATGTACTCATTAAATCCAATAAACTGACGATTCTTCATTTATTTGATTTTCACACGCAATAAATATATTAACGTCTATTATTTCATAGTTCATAAGCGATACGAAGAGTATATTTTCATTTACGATGTCGAGTGTCTTATTAATTTTTGAAAGCATCAAAAATAAACGATCTTATATGCGCTATCGATGACGCAATAAAGAAATAAATTTCACAATTCAACAAAAACTTTCACAGATCATCGACAGAATTATGTAAAACATTTCTTTTATCAATTAATGTAATAAAATGAATGAACGCGAATTAATCGATTCTTTGTTAATCCTCTGTATCATTCAAGATATATAATTACTAAACCACAGATGGAAACATATCAGCATTTTATTATTTTAATTCTTACATTTTAAAAACAAAAATACCTTCCCACGTAAAAATAATTTATATAATTTTTACCAATATTTTATACTTTTATTTTTAAATTTTGTAAAATTTTGATTCT
>UCOM01005143.1:0-10095 GCA_900474385.1 Ormyrus pomaceus | reverse complement strand
GTGCAGGGGCAGTTATAACGCGCGGCGGCGTGCGTTGTGCGCGCGCTGCCCGTATTCCTGTACGAACAAAAAGCGCTTTTGTCGACCGCCGCGACAAAGACGCCACGGAGGACGAGAATTGAACGGCCGACGCTTTCTAAGCAAGCCCCAATGGCGAACGCGCAAACACTGGACGAGTGTCGACGACACACACCGGGAATGCATTCGCGGCGGCGGCGGCGGCTCCTCTCTCTCTCGAATGCGACCCGACGAATTAATGGATAATAATCGGCCGCCCGACTCGAGTGCGGTCTTTAACGCCTCTCTTTTGCCTTCGATCGCAATGGTCGCGCTTAAAACTTGTCGTAATTGCGGGTCCGCCGTTCAAAGGCGACGCGCGTCCATTTCGACACTGGTTGCTGCCCGTTGTGTCGCGTCGAGCGAGTGTTTAATGCGCCGCGTAGATTCATTGTAATTTATGGTCGCGCCCGGAGCGTGCTTTCCGCGTCGCGTCCTATTCACCCGATGAAAAACGCGAATCCCGAGGTGAATTAAGAATCAGCGAGGCGAGCAATATTTCCGCGAAGATTCGCGGTCCGATTCGATACGAATCAGGATTTTAATAAGCGCCCGAGCGGTGTTTGACTTTTCCATGCGGAAGGAGGTAGGCAGTTCGTTAAGGGTGGCAGGAAGGAAGCTCGAGGGGGGGAAAGTTGTCTTTTGAAAAAGTACACATGCCCGAGCGTGTCCGGGGGCCAAAGGGAATAAAAAGAGAGCGCGCGATGCGAAACGGCGTCGGCGGCGGTGCAAAGGAGAGAGAGAGAGAGCCCTGAGAAAGGGAACGGAGCGCTCGGCGGCGGCGGCGGCCAGGAAAGCCGCAATCGTGGAAAACTCTTCGAGACATCTGGGTCATCGTATCGAACTTCCGGAAAAGATTGGCCGCTGGCCAGGACTCTGCCCGGGCAAAGTCCAACAGATTAATTGACTTCGACACGCGAGAGCCTTTTTCTTTCCTTCTTTCTTCCTTCCTTCCTTCCCTCCCCGGCCTCTCCGCAAATAAAAATCGAGGGGCCTCGGCTAAAAGTTCCGCGAAAATCAGCGTCGCAAATTTCTCGACTCTTTCTCAGCCGCCGCCGCCGTCTGTCTGGAATGCGGAGGGCGATTTTTGCCTTTGTTTCCCAAGCTCGGCTCTCTCTCCCTGCCGGCGCGCCGCCAAGGTCAACGCTTATATACACGCGCGCGCAGCGAGTGTACACACGTCGCCTCGGCAGAGTCGTCCTCTCCTCCTCGCCTTCTATTTTTGATGACTCAAGCCAACTCGTCTAGCGCGAGCGTCTCGCCGGCCTTCCGCCGCCGCTCCTTTCGAACCCGCGCGCGGAGCCGGCGAATATAAATACAAGCCACGGTGGTATTTCGGCTCGATGTGTATTATAATAGCCGCTCGGGTTTGTTAATCGGAGCCGCGCGCGATCGGACGACGATAACGCGCCGGCATCGATCGCCGCGCGTAGGTGCGAAGCTACGCGGGAAACCTCTCGCCGCGAATCCGAGCCGAGAGAGAGAGAGAGAGAGAGAGAGGTGATTGTGATTTATATTTCAGAGGGCCGCGGAGCGCTCGACAGATTCCCGGTAAATCAAATTGCGATTTAAGCGACATTAGCGGAATCCTATTACTTCGGTAATTCATATATATTATTTTTAGTGCGCTCTATACGTCGGATTATTAAGCGCGGATCTAAATTACCGGTAAATTTCAGCCTAGTTTAACTGGCTTTCGTTATAATTGCGCTCGTTGGTCCGTATAACGCTGACTTTAAATCGTGAAATTAATGCCGGTCCAATTTTTCGTGGAGACGAGTCACCCATGTTATATATATACTGCTACCGACTCCGCAACTTTTTACAAAATCATTCCCTTTATCTGCACGATGTCCCGTTGTTTCGTCCGCCTTTCCCCGAGTAAAGCAAATATTGAAGCGGCATGATAAATCGTCCGAACTATATATATATTCTCCAGCTCTCTCGGAAAAGTAACAGATGCAGGCGATCTCTCGGTGCATAAATTTCCCAGCGATTTTTTCCTCTCTCTCTCCCGCGGAGGCGCCTATTATAAGGCGCTTTGCTTCTCGTACGCAACAATGATTAATGTGTGTATAAGTGCGCCGGTGGGCTTGCATTAGACGCCTCTCGGAAAGTTTCGCCGTCCGAGCTCGCGCGCGCGGGTTTAACGCGCCTCCGCGCGAGAGCACACAATATCGTTTGAGAAAGTGCCCGGGCTAAAACTTGCTTATAACCCATTTACATCGGGGTGGGAGTCGCCAAGATTTCAAAACTTGCCGCGGAAAGCGCGCGGGGGAGAGAGCGCCGCACTCTCGGCCGAGGGGGAGAGATGTGTTTATCGCGCGCGTCCCTCCCCCTTATCCCAATTAGAGCACCGAGCGAGAGTCTTCCCCTCCCTCTGTATACCTCGAAACCGCGAAATGTAAATCGAGCGAGAGGCTCCGAAATAAAAAGAGAGAGAGGGTCGCGCAGATTGTCAATTTCGGTGTGTTTTTCGGCCGCGGGCCAACAGATGGAAAGGCTCGGCCGGTGAATGAATTCGAAGGGGGGTGTTCGGGGCTCGGAGCCGCTGCACGCCGCTGCTGCCGCGCTGCATTGTCCTTTATCGTGCGATTAACGGCTGGAACTTTGATTTCCGCGGCGTGCAAATGTCGCGAGCGATTTCGGCCGCATAAAATCCAGTTAGCGGCTTGGAAGGGACGGGGGAATTCGCTCGTCGACCCCCCTTCAATCTCCCGTTTAATATCCCCCTTTGATTACTTTCGAATGCGAAACAATTCGGGCTCGAAAGGCTGAAAGGAGCTGCAAGGCGCGCGCGCGGCTCGGGGAGCTTTACGTCCGAGTACTTTCGAATTGGCGTATAATCCATCGCGAGAGCGCGGCGGCGCGCGGAGTGCTTTTGTATTTATATACATCGCGCGCGGCGCTCCCAAGTTTTTAGCTCGAGCTTTGTTGTCCGTGACATCGTTAGTATAGGACAAACGTCGAGCGAGTCGTCTCCCCGAGGAGAGTCGTTCCGCGGGACGGGGAAAGAAAGTTGGCCGAAAGGGCGCGGGGGCGGTGGGGAGAAGGAAACGACTTTGGGATCGTAATCGTAGCGCGTCGCGATTTTCCGAGCTCGGCTATGACGGCTCCGTCTCTCTCTCTCTCTCTCTCCCTCGCGGAAGCGCGCAACTGCCGCGTAAATCTTCTAACAATCCCATTGTTTTCTTTGCGGCCGCTCGTGAATCTTCTGATTAATAGTACAGTTGTAGCTCCTCGGAGCCATAAATATCGCGCGCGAGTGCCGCCTCTGTAAAAAGCCATTATTTACGCGAGTGCGTGTCCAAGGAGTCGGAAAGCGCCCCCTTTTTAATTGAGATCCCGGGAGATTTTATTCCCCCGCGTCGAGGCCGGGGAGCTGCAAGGGATTGTGACGCGCGCGCTCAAAGTGAAACGTCGCCCGCGCCGCGGGAACGGGAGCCGGAAAAGAAAACGCGACGGGATTTTCGCGAGCGGAGCGATGGAATTAAAGGCGGAGATTCCGAGCGGTGGAAACGCGCGGCGGCGGCTGCGGCCAGCTCCTGAGATTTCGAGGGGATTTGTTTTTCGGGTGGAATATAACTTGGGAATCGTCTTTTCGTTTTGTTAAACTTGTTAGGCGGAAGCCATTTTGGAGTGTAATTGCAGTTGATAAATATTCTATTCGAGGGCTTTAATAATGTATGAAGGTTTTAGATCGGGGAACTTGAAGGGAATGAAATATTCAAAATACTTATTGAGGTCAAAACCAGAACAAGAATGAGAGGAGAAAGGTAACTTTGATTCAGAATTAAATAGTCTGCAGCTTACACTGCGAGAAACATTATTTCATGAATGTAAGTAAAACTTCTTTTTTTTTTTAAAAAAAAAAAGAAAAAAAAAAGAAAGCAGGCACTTATGTTTTCAATTTCATTTTAATTAGCAATTAGTAGGTAAAAAAGTTGTTTCTTTAAAAGTACGTTGTTTATGCACTGTTTTCATGTACATCGTATGGAGTACTCGGATCTTTTCTGCCTCGATGAATTATAACTTAAAAGTTTCATCTTATAATTTTTTCAAAATGAAAACGAGCAATGTCAGTCGAGCGCGCCACTCGAAATCCTTCGTTTTATAATTAAATAGCCATGCACTTTTAAATTTTATTAAATTAATTTTTCTTCACTTTCACCTTTGGCATGTTTTGCTTTTATGCTATACGTATTTTCATTTTATACGCATCGCGTCACTTCAGTTTATAATATCTTTTTTTTTTTTTTTTTTTTTGCAAAACGAATATATATTTCTGTACAATAAAGGCCATATAATATAATGTAATTATCCAGGAATTTATATTGCAATATTGTTTTCATTCATTTTTAATTCGAACCGAATACAAATTTTAAGTAAACATTATATTATTGAATGTTAATTAATTTTCATTTACACAACAAATTACGTTTATAAATTATCCTATTAAGCAGCAAACAATTTATTTGTTATTACATCCAATTTAAAGCTATAAATTTACTTTAATAACATATATATGTATAATATTGCATTATATTACTGTATAGTATTACTTCAATAACGCATCAGATATTGCTATGAAATATTAATGTAGATGATTCAACTCCAAACTAAATTTAACGAATAAAAAAAACAAGTATCAGTTTCAATAATAAACATCTCTTTTTTTTAAAAGATTAAATTTATAAATGTGCGTTTTATTGTCTCTATGTGTCTCTTAGAATAACCAACATTTACATTTTCCAAATTAATTAATTTTACTGCATTCAACATAAAAATGAGAAAAATGGAATTCACAAAAGAATAACTTGTCTTTGTCAGGAAAATTTTGCATTATATTTTACAGTTATATGAGTCCGAGAAGTAATTCTTGACTCGGAAATTCCTTTCAAAATTTCCCGTGAATTTGATGAAAATCCTACATTTAATTATTAATAAAAAAAAATCTCCATTAATTTGCTTCGTTATAATAAAAATGTATCGTCTTTTCTGCCACGTACACATCTATTTATTCACGTTCAACAAGTAACAATTCGTTTTGAGGTAAAAAACAAAATCGTGCACACTCTACGAATTTCGCTCACCCGAAAGGAGAATGAAAATAAAATCCACTATCTAGCAATTTCATCTTGTAATATCTCGCTCGCGAAATCTGGGTTATTATCGCGCAGTAATTCAGGCTCTAAAAATCGTCGAGCCGAAAGTATTCATACCCCGGCAATTAAAAGTATTATCCTTTTCATCCCGAAACTGAATAGAGCCGCCGAGCGCTCTCAAAAAAAAATAAGGCCCCCAATTCGATGCGTTATCACGTAAAACGCCTCGAAAGGAAGCAAAATTCAACGAGCCTATATCCGATCCGTTACCTCAAAGGAGCGAGATCTCTCGTGCCGCGGGGCGAGATGCCCATTTATTTAGCAGAATATTCGTCCGGTTACATCTCCCGGAGAGAGAGAGAGTCTGAAGCCCCGCCGTAAATCGTCCCTGCGCTGCGCGCGGCTCTCGATATACACGGAGAGAGAAGAAAGGTTTAGAAAAAACTGAAAACGCTCGTTCTCGGAATAAGTACAATCCTTGTAGCGGAGGTCGAGATTGTAAAAGGAATAAAGGCAAGAGGAGAATGCGCTTTCAACGGTTCATTTATAGCGTTCGTTTTTCGAGCGCTCCCCTCCCGCCGCCCGCTCTCTCTCTCTCTCCTCTATTCACGAGCGCGCCACACGAGGAAGGGCCACGCTCGGCTAATTCCTGGCCGCCTTACGCCCCGGTTAATGTCCAGCTAATTTCCGAAAATTCAGCCGGGCGTACGCCGCTGCCGCTGCCGCTGCTGCCGTCGACTGCTCGCTCGTCGATCGTTTTATGCGCCGCGCGCGCGCGCGGCATTGTGCCCCGCCATAATGAGAGCCGGCGCGCGCCTGGACCTGTCTCTGCGATGCGTTATAACTGCACATTATACGCCGAGGGGAGCAGAGCCGCGGAACAAAAGGATATGTTTCCGCGCTGTCTCTCGCTCGCTTTCCCTCGTTTTTTTTTTTTTCTTTCTATCCGCGCCCACAGTTTTTCTCAGCGGGCGGCGGGTGATAATGCGTGGCGCCTTCGCGTTTTTAAACGGGCCGCCGGAGTGGTAGTTGTGATCTGACAGGTTCTCGATTAAAAAGCCCGGGCGGTGCACTTTGACGCCGGTGGTGATTGATCGCAATATGCACTCGATTTACTTCGTGTACTACGAAAATTCCGATTAGATTTTTATTAGCGCTTCGGAAGCGGGGAATTGACGAATCTGCCAGGGAGCGACGCCCGGGAGAGAAAACTAACTTTAATTAGAATCGATATCAGATAAATAAACGAGTGCACTTGCTCCTTTTCGCCGGGATAATTGAAAATGCACCGGTTCGGAATGTTCCCTGTATAACCTCCGAAGGAGTTCCGGCTCTCATTTGCGTATCTAATTGCGTTTCACCTGTTGTGCAGCCTTATCGATTAAAAAGAGCTGCCGCGCCGTCGATTTCTCTCGCGCGGCAAATTATGCAAATAAACTTGGATGAAAAACTCGCGCGCGCGCCCTCGAAAAGCAGCGGCGGCGGTGCGGCAGCCGCTCCCCGAGAAAATTACGCGCTCCGAAAAACAATAGAAAACGATCGCCGCGGCTTACATTATGCAATATTGTTGTATATCCTTCCGCGCGCGATCCGCGGGGTGTAAAAAAACCCCGACGGCTCTGTAACGCCAAGCGTCGCGCGTAAAAAAAAACAAAAATGGCCGAACAAAGCTCGAGCGTCTAGCCGGTGGTAAAGAGAAAAGGATCGGCGAAATTATTATGCGCGTAAATCGCATTGCGAAATGTGCAGCGACGGCAGCCCCGACAGAAACGGGGGAGGGGGGGAGAAGGATTGAAACGGCCGCATTCTAAATAAACGTTCGCGCGCGAATAAATCTGACCGAGTGCGTGTGAAAGTGGCGATGGTTTGTTCGAAAAGAGCTTTCGCCCGGGGGGTGTCTGTCCGATGCACGGCGGCCTCTCCTGCGGGAGAGAGAGACTCGAGGAGAGAGAGAGAGAGCCGTCAGATGCAGCGCAATCTTATTGTTGCCTTAAAATAAACTTGTGAATCTTGCCGCGGCGCTTCGGGGATTTGCTAAAAAGCGTTCGCGCGGAGTGTATTATGGCCTTGTCTTCTCGAGAAAAATGATCGTTTTTGGGGCTTTGTTGTCGGTGCGCGAAATGGTATATCGTTGGGATATAAAAACTATGGCTCGTTTTGGGATAAAAACTAGGGCTTCCTTTTTTTATATTTACATGAATATTTTATGACGCCGGTGCCGTGATTCGAGTCGTGCAAAGTTTTTTCAAAAAATAATGGAAATATTATACAAAAATATTTCCAATTTCGCGTTAACATATTTATACTATTATTAATATTTACTTTGCGCGCTCAACCATTTAAAAAAAGAATATTTGTTATTCTCTATTAAATGTACGCATTTCCACATAGTTTACATTATTAGAAATATTTGTACGAAAGAAATACATCCCCCGCTTTTCAAAAGCCCACTTTTAATTAAAAATTTTGATTGATGGTCGCATTACGTTTTTCAAATTTCGATCGCCGTCATTTACATAACGCCCTCCCTCGTCCTCGCCGACCTGCCGCCTCCGAGTACCAGAAAAAACCTGCCGCGCGGCCCTGGAAACCCCGTCAAATTGAAATCCCCCGTTTCACTCTCGGCGCGAGTACAGTCCCCGCGGATAGTCGGCGCGCGAAACCCGGAAACAAAGACAAGATTTACGGGCGCGCGCAGCTCTCTCGGAGAGAGCCCCCCCTTGGAAAATTGAGGCGAAGGCGAGTGTGTTTATCGGGGCTCGGGCAGGGACCGGCAGGCGGGGGCATTGTAAAAGCGGCGCGCGGAAACACAGGGAAGCGGCTTAGAAAAGGAGCTTATCGGTTCGCGCGCTCGCAGCGATTCATGGCCCTCTCTCCGGGGCTCTGGGTTTTCGTGCGCGGCTCTCTCTCTCTCTCTCTCTCTCTCGCGCGGGGGCGTGTGCGTGTCTTTGAATCGCGCTCGACTCTCGGCCGGAAGCGCCGGCACGAATTTAATTCCACTTTGAGCGACGTTGACGAGGAAGCAGACCGTAAAGTGTAATGTGGCAAGCGACGCCTGAACGCTCGTCGTCGTCGTCGTCGTCGTCGTAGTCGTAGTCGCGAGCGTCGCGTCGCGCGAGGGCTCGGCTCGTGCACGCCGCTATATAATCGATACGTGCAAGCCTCGTTCTCCGCCGGCGCCAGGTGAGCTTCGTTTACTTGAGGCTGCGTGCGAGGTTCTCTCGGGGGAATGCTAAATCTCGACTCACGGCGCGCTTTTTCTTTCTTTCTTTCTTTAGTTTTTTCGTTTTTTTTTTTCGAAAATGTAGCCTGTCGTATTAGGCCGGCGCAGCCGAGAGACTCGCTGTCGGCCGAGATTGCGGGGCGAGTTTGGAATGGGCTTTGGAATCCGACGTTTTTAAATTTTGTAAGGGAAGCTAGATGGGACGATGCAGATGTTATTTTCCCTACACGCTGAGCGGCTTTCTGATGCTGCTGCTGCCGCCGCTGCTGCCGCCGTTGCTGCCGGGCGGGTCGACGCTTTTCTTTCCTTTTGCGGGGGGATTAAGTTTTTATAACTTTTAAACTACCTTTATCAGTGTTCTCTTTTAAAAAGTTCTCGAGGGGGAATCAGGAATAATCGTAATATTGAAAAATAGCTCCGGCTGCCGCAATATATACTTTCGACTTTAGATGATTAAGTTTGGCGAACTTTGCGTATTAAAATCCTAACAGTGTCTTATGCTTCCACGCTTTTTTTTTTGTTACAGGTGAGTTTCACTGCTGTCCTTTCATCCCACTTTGTGGCCAAAGTTCTAAGTGTATTACAGGTTTGTAAACTCCAAATTTTTATCCCTGTTTTTTTCGCAAGGTATATCGGTAAAACAAACTCTAATATCATCACGACATCGCATCAACTGGTATTACATTCGCCCGCAGCAAATTTACCCAAGACGCACGTTAAGCTTCTTAAAACGCGCAGCGTTCAACTGTTGAATGCATCCGCGCATTTCCGCAGCAACGTTCGCCCCGTCAAACGCCCTTTGCTAAATTCCATTCGTAAATTGGCAAAACACGGCATCCCAGTCCATCTAAATTTCCTCCTCAATTCCATCGAAAGTTCGCAAACATCGGGGGGGCATCCGGCCGCGCTCGCTTCATAAATTACATCCCGAGAAGCTCCGGATGGAAAAAAGCGTGAGTAATTCGCAAAGTTCAAGTCCGCGCAAATGGGTCCAATAGAGCAGACCGGAGCCAGTTACCGTCGAATTCCTCGGGGGGGGGAGGAGAGCGGCAGCTCGTCGCGCGTCGAAGCGCCGAAACGAGCGGCGGCGGCGGTGCTTCATTGTGATGTAAGGTCAGCCACCCCCGGCGACTCGCGTTACAAGAGCGGGGCAACGCTCGTTAGGATCTCCGACGCGCGATTAATTAGCCGTCGCGGAGAGAGAGAGAGAGAGAGAGAGGCCAGGCTTGCACCTGGGCCGGACGGGAGAGATAGGAATCGCGCGGAAAATTTCGCGGCCTATGCTAATGCGCCCCCGGCTTTGGCATCTGCATTTCCCTGTGCTCCGCCCCTTCCTCGATTTGCGATTGTAATCCGCAAACATTCCCCCGCATAAATGCATGACCGGCACGCGCGCGCGGCAACAGCGGCGGCAGCGGCAGCGGCAGCCTTCTTCGTTATCGCCGCACGCACGGCGGGGGAGTATGGTAGTCGCACTCGACTTCCGGCCTTAAAGGGACCGCTCGATATAGAGGCCTTTCCCCCCCGCCGCCCCTTTTTTTTTCAGGGACTGTTTATGCGAAAGTCGCCTCATGATAGTAACATGAATTTGCCTTACATAAACATGAAGCTAAGAGAGAGAGAGAGAGAGCGAACGCTGCTTTATGGACTCTCGGGGAAAAAGTGAGCTGCATAACGCGGTGGATTCTGCGCGCCGGGATTTATCGGGCG
>UCOM01005142.1:0-10105 GCA_900474385.1 Ormyrus pomaceus | reverse complement strand
CCCCCGCCCCGCCCCCCGCGGCGGAAGATCGCTCCCTTTTGTGCGCGCGCGGTCCGCTGCTTTTTTTACGAACGGGAGGGAGAGAGAGAGGAGGGTATTGGCACTTAATGAAACGCCACGCTCTATTTTTAGCGCTTCCGCGTCCCCCTCCCTCCCTCCTCCTACTCCTTGTGCCCGGCCGAATTTCGTATTCGGACGGAGCTGCGAGAACGGCACGCGCCGGCTGCCGCGCTGGATTTTTAGCGTTTACTTTCGTTGTTTATCGACGGGATCTTATTAGCTTGGAGGATCGCGGAGTCGCTCCGATTGGAAATTGGGCGGTTTGCAAATTTTGGATCTCGAGCCGTCAAGATTTATATACGCAGAAATGTTGCTAAATTACTTTTCTACCTTCACGCGCGGCGGCGGCTTCGCGCTCGCGCGTAATCCCGCGATAAATTTCTCGCGCAATCGGCAATTTCCGCATGAGTGTTTTTTTTTTTTGCAAGTCGCTCGGAGATCGAGATCGAAGCGATCGGCGACGCGTAACGCGGGTAATTTCAGCCGCGGCGCGGAGGTGTTCGAATTCCGCCTCGGTCGGACGCGTACACTTCGCGCATAACGCAATTGCCGAGGCCGAGCGAATACCGAGAGCGAAATTTGCCGTCTTAGAATCGTCGGACGACGAGGCGTGCTTGGGGTCGGTTTATCTCGATGACGCGGCCGGTTTCGAATTTATTCTGTTGTGAAAAGGTTTTCGAGAATAATTTTTCATTTAGATTTTTCGCTTACTTTATGAAATTACTTTATTTTTTCGACCGAAACTCTATACCACTATGCCTTTTCTTTCTTACTTTCGAGCGATTCTGTGACCCGTAGATAAGAGACTGTCCTAGTTAGTATTAGAATTCCAAAATAATCCAGCTTTTCCATTTAACAAAAGGCTTTTTAAAAGCATTAACGTTTCCATTTTAAAAACATTTTATAAATATATCATTTAAATAAGAATAAATAATTTTCGTTTGGAATATCTCTTCTCTTACATTTTCGAACCTCTTCCGTCCCTCTAAATAAGTAGCACAATAAATAAACTGTTCGTCTACAATTGAATACGACGGGGATAAGAAGATCCACCCAGTCTGCGTTCTAATATTCTTACAAAACAGAGCCGCCAAGCAAAACTGGAGCATATTCCATTTTATTTAAAAGCAAAAGTCATCCGGCGAGTCTCTCGCGGCAAAGACATCCCCGAATCGGGCCGCCATTCCATTCTCGCCGAATTCTGCAATTTTCCTCGCCGTAAATTACAGTCGGCGGCCGTACATAGCAGGGAGGGGGGTGGGGGGGACGCTTTGACGGGAAAGTTTATGCGCCGGCACGCGAAAGTAGTCCGCGTGCATGCACGCGTGCGTCGAGCTGCTCCGAAGTTCCGGCCCCGCGCGGAGAGAGATACGGACTGCGGGCCGTAGATTAGACTTGTCGAAGTGTCCCCCTCGGAGAGCGAGTGTATACGTTTCGTCGCGCTGCCTTTCATCCTGTTTTCCGCGCTTATTAAACGAGGAGCGTAGACGGAATAATTATCAATTCGTCCTCTCCGCAAAAGACGCCCCTCGCAATTAGGACCTCGAACACAACCGCGAGAAACCCCCGAATCGGAAATCAAAAAATCCGCAAAGATCGACACACCGTCGGCAGCCGCGGCGCCTTATTAGCGGGGGCCGGGAATTAACGAGCACTCGTCGTGCCGCTCTCGCCCCTCCCCCCGGCCGCGCGGCGGCGTCTCTCCGCAATGCGGGGCGCCCGCAGCTGCCGCCGCCGCCGCCGCTGCTGCTGCTACCGCCGGAGAGGGTTCGAAGCCCTCCGACGAGCTCCGCGGCCGTTCCGCGCGGCGGACTCGTGCGTGAGAGTCCCTCTTTCGCGCGGGGGGTAAGAGCTTGTACCCCCCTCCGTCGATGTGTATCCTGCCGAAATTCTATATCTGGCGTGTTTTCTTGCGCGAATGAGGTCCTGGTTGTCGGTGGGTGCGATGAGACAGATTTTTGTTGGGGTTCAAAATGGGGAAATAATGAAGGTGAAAGCTTGTATTTTAGGTTTATTCTAATGCAGTTTATACACTCGAGAAACTGTTTAGAGGACTTGATGTAAAAATTCCGCACGGCGCGTTAAAAACTTTATTATTACACTCGAGCCGCGCTCTCGACGAGCAACGAGCGCGCTTTAATTTCGTCCAAAAAGCATTAAAAAAAAGAAACTCGACGGCGCAGGGGCCTAAAAAGCAGCGCGTCCCCGCCGCCGCTCCCCTACAAAACTCCGTCGCCGCCGCCGTCGTTCTCCCCTCTGCAGCGCAATGAAAACAGTTTTTCGCGGGGTTTCCGCCGCCGGAGACGGTTGTTAACGGCGCGCGGAGGGGGGGAGGCTCTTGCGACAAAAAGTGCACCCACACGGGGGGGTTCAAAGGCTCGGCGCTCTCTCTCTCTCTCTCTCTCTCACCCTTACGCACTCGGACAATTAAAACTGCGCGCGTAATGGACGTGGGCGCGCGAGCCGAGGAGAGAAAAACAGAGTCGCAGACGCCGGCGAGCGATGACGCGACTCTGCTCCCTTATTACGAAACTTAATAGCACGAGCTGCTGCCGCCGCTGCTGCTGTTTGCCGCGGGGCTGAAAATTGATGCCCGAGAATGCAAAGTCAGGAGGGAGAGAGAGAGCTTTTCGTGCGGAAGTGCCGTTTGGGAATTTTTTCTGCTGGGGGCACCGAGCAGTTTATTAGAATCAAGTTCGAAATTTTAAAGTGCTTCGGAGCTCGGATTGAAATCGAACGAAACTCGATCGTGATGAGTACTTTATATCATTTTTTGATTAAATGAAACTATTTATTGGACAATAGGTTTATTGTCGATTTTTATTACTTCCTCTTTTATATTGCCTTTTTACGATAAAAAAAAAAAAAAAAAATTACCTGCTGCGAAACGATTTTGTAAATCGAGAGTCTCCAGAGATCCTCTCCGAGCTCCCCGGGCAAAAGAGACCGGCGTCGTAATTAAATTAGGAATCTCGTATTTCAAGTTTTCAAGTGGCTCGAGCCCAGGCAGCGGCAGCGGCAGCGGAAACTCACACTTTTTGAAGTAACTTCTCGCCATAAATAGCAGTTAATTTCGAGGCCGAAGCCCGCCGCGGCGCGCGCCGCCCTGAATTACCATCCGAAAACGGCGCCGCATTTTTCAAAGCCGCGGCGTATCAATTTTCATTAGCCGCTCTCGCGAATTCCCTATTAAATTTTTCCGCGAGAGGGAGAAGCGAGAGAGAGAGAGAGAGGCAGAGAGATCGAGGCGGGAAACACAGAGGAGGAGAGAGAGAGGCTCTTGACATATTGCTACCTAGGCAACTCGGCGAAGTGCCTCTTCAGCTCTTCCTCCCTCCCCCCCCCCTCCTCCCGCTCGACTCCGCCGCTCGGCGTCTCGCTTTTCCGTTTCGTACGTCGCCGTTATAGGCGTCAGCCGCCGCGTTCGAATCGCCGAAACGCACGATTAGGCGGGGCGGCTGATCGAACCCGATCCGTACTACTCGCGTGCTTTTTTCCTCTTTCTCGCGGAGGAGAGCGATTCTTTTCCGCGGGAGAGAGGATTGCTCGTCTCTCTCTCTCTCTCTATCTCTCTTCCGAGCGCTTCATTATTCCGCGCTCGAGTTACTTCCCCCGGCGTCTGACTTTTTTCTACTTAAATGCTTTCTTCCCTCCGCCACCTTTCACGGAGCGCGGGGCTCTCTCTCTCTCTCTCTCCTCTGTCTTGCCCGCCTCTGAAAGGGGTCTATTCTCGGGAGGCATAAGCAATCAGCCGCGATTAATTTAAACAATTCGAGGACTCCTCGTTTTTCGAAGTCTGCCGCCCTTTGTCGAGCGGCTGAATGGGATGCTCGGGGGAGGAGGAAAGCTTTGCGAGAAACTTTTGAATCCCTTCTCGAAAGCTATTTCTGTATAATCAATTGAAATATTCAGCCGATTATCGAATGGAAAAACGTGGGCTTTCAAAGGCACTTCAAGACATTTTCGCAACAACCGTAATATTACTCGCTTCCATTTCTGACATCAGCGCGATTCCCGTACATACATACGCGACCGAGAAAATTCAGCGATCCGCCAAAATCTACCGAGAGCGGACCGTAAAAAGGCGGCTGCGTCGTCGTCGTCCGCGGCGGCTTAATCAGACTAAAATTCACGCATGAGCCGACGTCGGCCGGCGCGTCGCTCGGGGGGATGGCTGTCGCTTAAGCAGCCGCGCCCTCCCACCCCGTCGGCGGGCTGCTCGACTTCGCGACGTCTCTCGCTTCTCGCCGGCCCCGAGGCACGCACACATCACAGTCGAGCTTTTGCGATGCCTCCGCGAGGCCGCCGCAGCTCCGCTCGAGAGAGTCCGCCGCGGTTTTAGAGGCTCGTTCTCTATACGCGTCGTTTGCGATACGTTTCGAGCTCGGATTTTTCGTGAAAATCTTTCTTTTCTCGTTTATTTGATAGAGACTCGAGAGTCTTTGGGTCGAAAATATAGATGATGTAGTTCTTTTCTCGAAAGCTCGCGCGAAGCGTGCAATCGACAATGCGAGAGTAAAGTCAGTGTTTCGGAGTTTTCGCGAAAGTTTTCTAGAAATGTGCGCGGTTTTGCATTTTATGAAGAAATCTTGAAGCTGCTTGGTGCTGTGCGTGCAATTTAGCATTTTACCGAGTTCTCCGCTCCGAGAGGACACATCCGAACCGCACACGGAATACAGTTAAAAGTTTCTCGCGAAAAGTGGCCGCGCGCGCGGAAAATTTCGCGCAGTGTTTTTCCAGTCCCCCGCCGCCGACATGTGTGAGTATAACATTCGTCTTGCCTCGCGACTCTTGACACAAAAACTTGGCGCCCGCCGCGATTGTTTCCCCGCGGAGTGGAAACAAAGTGCGCGCCCCCCGCCGATAAATCCAATATCGAATTCCCGACGATTCCGTCGTCGTCGCGGCGACGAGTGCATAATTTTTGTATACGCGGCGGCGCGCGAGCCTTTTAAAAACTTTGCGGGACTCGGATTTTTTGTGGGTCAAGCCGGTCTCCGGACACTTTGGCGAACTCGCGGCCGTTAAAAATATATTAACTCGCTCTCCGAGAACATTGGGTTTTTCGCGTAAATTCGCGAATTTTAATTAAGAACACGTTGGAATTTCGATGTATACGCGTTGAGGGCGAATGGTCCTGGAATTTTTGGTCGATTGGCCATTGACCCAAGTAGGTCAGGAAGGAGCCGAGTTTTTCTTGGGACGGCTTTGAGGCTTTTTCCGTGAAAAGGAACCTGATATATGTATATACCGGCGGAGGGGGCCGGTGCAATTTTCGGGATTTATTTTCTCCCTCCTCCCGTTCTTTCTCTCGCCGAAGTCGAGGCGAAGGCGAAGATTTTTATCGATAGCCCCGAGAGCCGCGAAAGCTGCTTTTCTTCGATTCCACCGCCGAACAAATGTGCCTTTATTTTTGCCCTTCAATGCCCGAATTCTCAAAGCCTTCTCTCTCCCCCTTTCCTCCATTATTCCGCGCCACTTTGATCCTCAAAGACTTACTCCCATTGATTAATGAATATTTCCGAAAGCTTTTTCCAATTGAACTAAATGGCAGCTTGTAAAAAGCAGCGCAAACCCAGCGCGTAACATAATCATCGGCGGCATCCGCAATTACCTCGGCGACGCGCCTCGGCGATTAATCGAAATCGAAAGCGGAAGCAGTCGAAAATTGGATCCCAGCCTAATAATAATAACGACTTTGGCTGGTGGAGAGAGGAGGAAAGAGAGGCGGCGTTCTCGTGTCGATCGCCTTTTGGCCTCGGTGTACAAGTGCGTGACCCCGATTCCGG
Organism: Ormyrus pomaceus; assembly: GCA_900474385.1. Classification (NCBI taxonomy): domain Eukaryota; kingdom Metazoa; phylum Arthropoda; class Insecta; order Hymenoptera; family Ormyridae; genus Ormyrus; species Ormyrus pomaceus. The sequence continues at coordinate 4,256 of UCOM01005142.1, read as the reverse complement.
AGAGAGTCGGGACGGGGGGGCGGGGAACTTTTCGACGAACTCGCGAGGCGAACAATAGGGGAATTCGCATTATCGCGCGCTCGCAGGTGTTTGCGAGGAGCGGAGCAGACGACTCCGCAGCTTTACCTTCCAGCTTTCGCTTCGAGTGCCCGGCCCCCGACGCCGAACGTCGAGCCGCGTTCTTTCGTTTCTCTTCTCTTTTTTTTCGCGGCGGTGTCTCGAGTTCGATTGAAAAAAAAAAGAAAGAATAGTTCAATTTTTTTCAAGGAAATACATGCATTGTAAAGCAGTTTTTTTTTATCCCCGCAAAAAAGGAAGATGAGGCGCGCGTTTGTGTATTTTTATTTCCATTATATCCCAGTCGGCGCTAATGATAAAGTTCAGGATCGATACTTGAAACTTTTTTTTTTGCACACAGCGCCGTTAGAAAATGTAGGTTTCTAAGTGGTTCGAAAATAAACGCGTCAATCTCCCGGCTAATAAACGGATGTAACGTTACATTGAAATTTAATAATAAATAATGAGGCGACACGATCTCTCTCTCTCCTCCGCACTCTCTCGTTATGAATTACAAAAGTTCTCGCCAACGTGTGTTATATTTTTAAACTGTACACATTCCCCATTAATATGCAAACTTTTCTCGTCCGTCACGAATTAGCATGAAATTTAACGCTCGTATAAATTATCAGAAACGCGCGGCAATTCGTTTAGCGATAATGAGAAGAGCACCGCATTATGCTCCCGAGTGGTAACGGACGTTAATTGGCCGAACGAAAAGTTTTAACCGGAAAACGGGGGAACAATGCGACGCCGGGCGTAATTAAAAATGTTTAAAAAATTGCAAAACACCCGGCCGCCTATATCCCTCGTCCCTTTTCTCTCCCCCGAGAGAGCTTTATAACCTTCTTTGTTCAGGCGTATACACGTTCACTCGAGACCGCGGCGTACATTGACTCGAAAAATTCTCTTGAACAAGATCTTTTGATGGAAAAAAGGGCCTGTATCGAAGCTGAAAATCAATCTAGTCTAGCGTCTAGCAACAAAAAAGCCCCGCGCGCAGGACAAAATAACAAGTCCGGTCGCTGTTCGCAGGTGATATGGGTGTGCATACTGTGCCGCAAGAAGCAGGAGCTGCTGTCGAAGAGCGGCCAGTGGATAATGAAGGCGGGCCAGGACAACACGATGCTGCGTCGTATGCAGGAGGACATGCAGGGCCAGCTGCCGCCGGGTCTCCTAGTCGACCAGAGTCACGATAAGCGGCCGAAGCTCGAGCGGGCACACAGCGCCGCCGAGAAGGAGAACCTGCCGCTCGTTCAGCGCAGCAGCAGCACCCTCAGGCGACAGTACTCGCATCAGGACCAGGTTAGCGAGCGCACACCCATCTTTTCTATATATACCTGCATGCTTTTTACGACGTCGGTCACCACGATTGATACGATACACAGATACCCGGCCGACGGCTTTCGACGAGCGACAGCGGCGTCGAGATGTCGGTGTCGCCGCACTCCCGGACCCTCCCGACCCCGCACATACCGCCTTATCAGAGCCAGCAGACGCCCAGGCATCCGGCCGCCTACCCCGAGGACGACCCCAGCATCTACCGCGGCGAGATCGACGGGCTCATGAGACAGAACTCCTACCAGCGGCAGCGACAGATCTATCAGGTACACATACCACTTTTACATCTCCGCGCTCGAGATAAGCTCGAATCGATAACCCAAACCGACCGACCGACCAAGGAGCAGAACGCGGACATCTCGATACCGTACGGCCACACGGTGATGGAGCCGGGCATCGGGGGTCCCGGGGTCCGGGGTCCGATGCACCCCCCGGGCGTCCCGCCGCCCCAGCAGCAGCACCACCACCACCACCACCAGCTCTCGCAGCACCAGCTCGCCCAGCACCAGCACCAGTCCTCCCAGCAGCTCCACCCGAGCCACGCTCAGGGCCCGGGACAGCAGGGCCAGCGCAGCTTCAGCAGCAGCGAGGAGGAGCGCAGCACGCCGGAGTGCGCGAGCGACGAGCCCGACGATCGGGAGCATGGTAAGTCTCGTCTCATTTGTAAACACGCCCGAGCGAGTCTCTTTATTTTTTAGGATATAGACGAAATTTCGGTTCTCCAAACGCTTCGGGGACTGTAGCTTCTACGCGAATACGTGAGACGCGGATCTTCTTGATCTCCGGGGCGTTTGGAATCTCCGGACGAGCGCGTGACAATGCGACACGGTGCGAAGCATCGGAACAGCGTGCAACTAGACCGACTTCGATCTTCGACGATCTCCGGCCGCGTTAACGCGTCAATTGAATGTATCGATTGACCGCGTTTGAAAAAAAAAAAAGAGAGAAGCTCCGCATCACCCGCCGCTCGAGTCCGAACTCGAAAGGCGCGAAATCAAATTGCAGAAAAAAAGGAAGCGTCGAGATAACGATCGTCGTCGCGTACATCGAGAGCGTGCACACCGCCTGCAGAGTTAAATCCCCGAGGCGGAATCTCGGAGTTTACGCGGCGCGCCTCGACGTACCTTCCGCTCGCGCGTCCCATTTCGCCCGTCAATTTGCGCCCCCCCTGATCCAGTTCGAGGGTACGCGCCGAGTGTACGCGCTCGTTACCCTCGCGACGAGAGCTCGTTTGCTGATTTTTAAGTCCCGCGCGGCTGATGGGATTTTTGAAAGTCCCAAGTAGTTCGGACCGAGTTTGGTCAGACTTTGCTTTGTCCTCGGAAATAACTGATTTCGAGCTTCTAAATTAGGAGGGTTTTAAAATAACGACTGCAATTCCCGTATTTATAGAGGGTTATAATTAATTCAATCGTTAATGTTCAGTCGTTCGACTTGGCTTCCGGTTTAGAAGCTGCAGAAAAAACCCACACGCAATATATTCCACCCTTGTAACGCAAAAAAAATCACTTTCAAAAAAGAAAAAAAAAAGCACGCGTCTATTAATAAAGGCCGCAAGACTCGGGATCCGCTTTCGGGCTGGCCAACGTGTAAGTGGGACGAGTCGAGCTTCGCTTCTGCGCTTCCTCCGCGGCGTCGTGCGCGATGTGTGTGCGAGAGCTCACACAGCTGATTAGCCGCCCCGCGTCCAGGAATAAACTCCCGCCCTTTTTTTCCCGACCACCTCCCTCCCCCCCTTTTTTGTCCTCGCGCGCGCCTCTCGAGCGAGCCAGGCGAGAAGGTCAGATGCATGCGGCGAGCCGCCGCCAAAGGGATTATGCACTATTAAACCCCTCGGCGCGAAAAGTCTTTTTCAACCGTTCGGTCGCTCGGTTGAATTGCCTGTGTATCAACTCGCTGTCATCCTCTTCATATTCGGCGATTCTCTCGTCGAAAGCTGTGCCGCAAAAATTGTATGTAAATATATATTGCTGTCTTTGTACATACAAGAAACATATCGCTTGCTGCGCCGCATCTCAATCAGTGTCTTACAAGCCAGATCACTTGCATTTTCCCGGTAAACTATCAATTACAGGTATAAAAGAGGGGATGGGAAGGGAGGGTTATAGGCATTGATTAAGGCTCAATTTAATTATAATCAGGCTTCGCTCGAAAAACCGCAATCTCCTATAAGGCCTATAATGCTCTGATCGATTCCCCGGGTGCAGCTCTCGAAATCATCTCCTCTCCCGCGCCTCTCTCGCTGCATATTCCCCATCGCTGTTGCGCAAACATCCCCGAGTTGTACGGCTGAATTTTCCGTCCTCCTCGTTCCGGAAACCCTTTTATTCGCGAAAAATCTATTTGCCAAGTGTTATACTGTTTGTCTCTTGACTCGCGTACAAAAATAATGCCGGTCTGCGCCTCTTCTTGTAAATATAAAATTGTATTTTATTAAAAGCAAGGGGCTTTTCTCGCCGATGAATCATTGACGTAAAACTGTTTTTTTCACCCGGAGACAAGAAAAAAATAGCATCGCTCACACACCCCATTGCCTATACGATTCCACATAAATAAAAAAACAAAAATACCACCGAACCCGTCTATTCTCGGAATTAGCTATGAAAATCGAATAAACAACAGTTCTTAAAAGAAAAAACCGCGGGTTCCGCGCGAAAATTCGAAGAGCCCCGAGAAATTTTGGCTCGAGCCGCGCGGCGCGACAAATATATAAAATCGAATCGAGCGTAGCGCGCGTATACCGGGGGGCACGCACACCCGCTCGCCCACGCATTTGGCGCGGTGACGTCACGGCGGCGCCCGGGCACGTGGGCGAATTCAAACACCCCCCCAACGGAGCGCGTCGTTCTCCCCCCCCC
>UCOM01005141.1:0-10107 GCA_900474385.1 Ormyrus pomaceus | reverse complement strand
AAATTCTTTTCATAGTATGACATTGAGAGCCACGAGGTTACATAGCCTTACTTTTTCAGAACATTTAGATTAGCTATATTTAATACCTTAAAAATGGGTTTAAGCTTTTATTCTATTAAATGTTTAGTTCATGTGAAAAAAAGCGTTTCATGCTAGGAAATTATATTCTAAAAAGGTTAGCTTGTTCCTACTTAATCTTTTTTTTTGCTACCTATTTACTAGTTAAGAAATGTTGTCCATTTCTACCAGGTGTTGTTGAAAATTTTTATGTTGGAGTGAATAATTTTATTGGTAGTTTAGCTCGTTAAAATTTATTGACGCTCTTTTATGCATATAATTTTCAAACTATTTTCTGCCTAAGAAGATGCAGTATATATTAGAGTTACGATAGCCCTAAATTATTAGGTTCAGGAAAGAATACGTAATAAAATTATTTATAATAAATTTTTCTTAATCTTTGATTTTCAAATAGATACATACATTCCAATATTATTGATAATTTGTAATTTCAACTGCACTCTTTACAGTCGGCAGCGATAGATTCATTAAAAGCTAATTAGACTTCGAAGTACTTTAAAGGAATGCGGTCCCAAATAAAATCAGCCGACAATAATAATAATTACAAGAGCGTCAAATCCCCTTTCCCGCGCTTAACTCTCCAAAGCCCGTTCCCAAACTCGCCTCGAAAGTCGTTCCCCCAGGTGCAATCGCCTCAAAATTCCTCTCCGCCCCGAAGAATCCGGGCTGCCACGAGTCAACGTTCGCGGCGTCCGCCGAGTCCGATTCGGCGAGGGTCCCCGGGGGAGCGGCGATATCGGCGAGAGACTCTCTCTCTCTGTTTATTTGCGACTACGCGCCGCGGCTATTCATCCGTGACTGCCGCGTCGTCTCCATTCTTGCGAGTTTGGCTTGGCCGGCCGCCAGAGCATTACCGCCGCTTCGCGCCGCTCTCTCTCTCTCTCTCTCTCTCTCTCTCTCTCTCTCTCTCTCTCTCTCCTCCAAGACGAGCTTAATTCATCGCCGGAGCGCGGGAGACGCCGTTTTTTGACCCGACGCCGCTGGCTTAACCGCTGCTTTATTGCCCGATCATTTGATTAGGTCGATTGGCTCTTTTGGCAGAGGACTTTTTTTTTTTCTTTGGTTCGCGGGAAGTGGATTTTGGTGGGTTTGCGTGGTTTAGCGGGGTACTTATTGTAAATCGATAAGAAATTTTGGTACTTTCAAAGTGAAGATTTGAAAGAAAAACAAGTTTATAACGTTGTATTAATTTTTGTGTTCTCATTTTCGTAATAAAGGAATCTTAATTCTTAAAATATAAAAGCGTCCACCGATGAAAAAACTTAGGTCAGAACGTTACATTGAAAATAAGTATGTGATGGCCTCACATTGCGATAAAAAGCTTGAGTATACTGGGAAAAATAATAAAGTTTTACGGCAAAAGATACATTCTTGCTGATTTCATTTGTTCCAAAATTTTGTTCCAAAGTAATTTTTCGAGATGTTATTTTGCCACGAAACATATGTTTTAAAACCGGAAAATTTACTACTTCTAGCAGTAAAAAATACAGTACTGATTCTGAACGAGTTTTTTTTGTGTAAGTAGATAAAGCTCAGTATCGGTCAGACCGAAGTCCGAACAGATTAAAGGTTTTCTTATAATTATTTATTAATAAAGGTGTAAATAGACACACTTAAAAATTCACCTGTTATTATTATTTATAAATTTTACCGACCAAAAACCTTAGCATATTAACAGTAAATTCGAAGCAAACAAATATTTTTACCCATCCCGCCCGCCCGCAAGAAAAAAAAGCACACACCGTCCACCAAATAATGCTTAACGAGCAGTCAGCAGCAGTGCCTGACCGAAACCCATTTCTGCCCCGTGCAAAAAAACAACAACCTAAGCAAGAGCCGAGGCGAAACAACCTAAATTCCGGCTAGCGGCGGCTCGAAGCGTTTTCTTTCCGGCGAAACCAGAATTCTCTCCTCCGCCCAAAAAAAAAAAAAAAATAAAAAAAAACGAAAGAAGAGGCGCTTGGGGTTGAGGCACGAACGAGAGCGCGGACTAAACAAAAAAAAAGGGGGACAAGGAGTGACGAGTCATTGACAGTCTCGCGACTCTGCAATTGCCCTCCCTCGGCTAGTTAATACACCGACGAGGGGCCGCTTTGTTAACGGTACGTGTTGGTGCGGCACGCGTCTGGGTCGCCGTCTCTTTTTCCGGCAAACGGCGCGAGTTTCAGGAAGAATTAGGTGGGAATGAATTTTTCAGGAGTGTTATGATCTTTGTTTTCACGTAAATCACGTTAAGAGTGCTCTAACAAAATTGCCCAAGTCCGAACTGACAGTGGCGCCTTTTTTAGTTACACGAAGAAAGGCGTAAAAATCGAAACTTTATCTGGAGGAAAAAATTTTAAAACAAAGCAGACGAACATAACCAATCTACTATTGCAGATTCAAACAGATTATATCACGATTTTCAATGCTTTCTTTGTGAATTTTTTTTTAAAGTATATTTGGTATTCTCTACATGCAGAAAAGCTGTTATTAGTTTCTAATTATCTTTTTTTTTTAATATAAATTAGAAAAATACACTTTGAAAGTTTGGTGGTGTACCAGTCGTCTGGAAGAGCACTCAATGATACATTATCGATATTGTGGGTAGTACAAAGTGGGTAGTACAATAGTGGGTCAATAACAGTTGAATCAATAATGAAAGAATTTATTTTTCTGTAATAATTAACGAATCGGTTCTCCAAAAATTGATAGAAATCCGTAAATAGTAATTAAATGTAATCAATGTTCAAACGAAAGCTTAATTTAATTTTATCCGATTTAAATCTTGGCAAACGCACAACCGTCACACAAATATCAAATAGACGCGCTTTTTACGCTGTTCCTTCATAAACTGTTGCGCGCCACCTTCGCAAAAAGCGCACAAACGCCAATTCACCCTCCCAGCTCCTTAAATTCGCCCCGAAAGCTAATTCCGAGCCGTTAAATTCAGCCGCCAAAAAGCGGCGGCCCGCGCGCTTTACTTTCGGCAATACTGCGCTTTTTCTCTCTCCTTTCCGCTCGGTTTTTCGGACTTTTAATTTTCGTTTCCCCGCAATGCAGAGGTAAAGCGAGCGAGCGAGCGAGCGGCGGCGGCGGCGGCGGTTCCATCGATTTCCCAGCTTGTGCGCTCGAAATTTTTCGCGCGCGTTACCAGGAAACTCTGAATGGCCGATTGTTTCGGGCTTTCCAGACGACGTGGCGCGGCTCAATGCCTCGTTTCCAGCCCGCCGCCTCCTTGTTTTCCTGAATGGCGATTTTTTTTTACAGCGAGCTGTGCGGGTCTCCGCTGCGAGAAACGCGCTTGCGAGAGAGAGAGCTTTTTGCGCGAGTTTTCGAGCGGCTGTTCAGATCCGAGTGTTTACTTTATGGAGTTGTGTTCGGTGGAAGTTCGGTGAATGGTTGGAATTATTAATTCGAGGCGGAGGGTCTCGTGATTAATAGAGTAGAGTATTGTGTTTACTGCAACTTTTGCCAAGACTGGAGATGCCAATAATTTGTTAGATATTTAGTTTCTGATTTTCGAATAAATAGAATATTAGTATTATTCAATTTAGAATTTTTTAAATAAATAAAAGGAAAAGTTACTAAAGTGGCCCAAATGAAATAAAATGATTGTTTAGATAAACAATACATTTATTATATTAATGTAATAAAATTTATAAACCGGCTTGAAATTTTTATTTAAAACTGTGTATTCGTTTTTAAAATAATTGAAGAAAACAACTTTACTACTTTTTCACACAATAAAAAAAAAGTAAAAATAAGAAACTAAAATAAAAAAAAAAATGAAGAGGATACAAAGTTTCGAAACCCAAACATCTTGTTTGTTAAACCGACATTTGCCAGTACTTTTCCTATTCAAAAAAGCACCGCAGTCGAGAAAATATCTCTCATCCCAGATAGTGGCAAAGCTAAATAAACGAAGGCCAAACCGCCAAGACTCCTCGGAGTCGAAGCAGATAAAACCCTCTCGATCTCGGGGTACCTCCATTATTTAGTTACACATCCGTCGGGAGGGGGTCAAGTCCTCCTCTGCAATCCGTTCATCCCAATCTTCCAAAAAGCAATCGGCGCACACAGCCCGGCAGGGAAGCCAGCCGCGTCCATTCAGGCCTGCTTTTGTCTCCGGGGTTATGATTTAACAGCCGGACTTAATTGAACGGCCCGGGGAGTAGTTTCGTGGGAGCGAGGAAAGGCGCCGCCGCTGCGTTCGATTGTTTGACCTGGGATGAGTGCTCTAATCAAGTTGTAAGCTACTCGAGTGCAAGTCTTAGCGGGGAGTTGTGCTTTGCCAGGGGGTTTGGCGGCTGTTGTCTTCTCGACTTTGCGATGTTTTGAGGAGTTTGGCCGGGAGTAATTGTAATATACGGATTTCGGGAGGATGCTTTGCTTACTTGGCTGGTACTTGGTTGATTTAATGGATATCGATGAGATGAAAGCCAGTCTTTGAAATTGTTTATTAGATTAGACGTCAGGTTGGACTCTGGTGTGATTAAGTTTCTAACAGTTTTTTTTTAAACTGCAGATACTCCAATATTGCTACTAGTATCTCAATAATCAATTTAATTCTCGATATCACATATAGATATTAATGACATTGTATAAGGCATTTTATTGAGTTCTAGAATCTTGATATTGATAGGTTTACTGCATACATATATTTTCATCTACCTAATAAAAATAGATGAATATTTATCATTTGCTATATTATTTCATAGCAAAAATCAGCATTTAAGCTTCTACCAAAGTGTCATTAAACCATTAATAATTTTTCATTTCTACAGCCCCCTTATATTTTCAATCACCAAATTTCACAATTCATAAAAGCTCTACAAAAAAAGGCAAAAAAAAATGACCAATCTCTCGCAGCAAACACACCTACATCTCGGGTCGTCCCCGCCTTTTCCACGTCGGCGCACTCAGCTCAAAACGTTTAATTTCATCTCGTCTGGCAAGGAAGCGAGTGGAATCAAATTCCCCGTTCCCCGATCCTCCTCACACACTGGTAGGAGCAGCGTCGAAGGAGCCATTGAAAGCAGAGCTGAGCGGAGCACGTTTTTTTTTTTTTTTTTACTTTTTCCTCCGGATTTCGCCTGTTGACCCTCGCAAATGAATTGGTCCGGCTTGGTTGAATTAAAAGTCGAGGTGGTTTGATTTCTTTTGGGGAGAGTAATAGTCTGTGCTTACAATTTATGCGATTTCTAAACGGTAAGAATTTGCTTGTTATTAATTAACTAACTATAAGAATCTTTTTGACAAACAAGACAGTTTTGCACTAATTAGTCTTTGATAGTGTCAAAAGTACAGTCCCACAGTCGCAAAAGTTTAAAATAATTCTAAGCATAATTTCAAATGCCCCTCAAAAAAGTATAATATAATTTCCAAAATTCAAATAAACCCCGCAAAGAAAAAACTCATTCCCTCAAGCCGAAAAGCAGCGTCCTCTCTCGACTCCACGCGGCCGATGATAAAGAAAAAGGGGTCTGCGCAAATTGAGAGATCAAATAAACGGCTCGCCGTCGATCCTCGGCCCGACGCTTGCAAGCTCTCAAAGCTCTCTCTCTCTCTCTCTCTTCGCGCGCTAAATAACTGGCCGCCTCTCATTGAATTTCGCGCGAGACTCGGCCCGCGAGAATATTCTTCCTACTCGTGCCTAACCTCCTTCTGGCTTTTCCTCATTAAGCGAGAGCTTGCGCCGCCACTTCCTCCGCCGTTTCTTCGCGGCGGTTGCGGATGTTTTTTAAGATACCGCTCGTGCTGAAAGCGGAATGCGTGCTTTTTTTCTTTGAGTCTCGCTCGGCTGATTTTAAAAGAAAATTTTTGCTTCGAGAAAGAGGCGGTGTTGTTGGATTTTGTTGATGACTTCGGAGTGAGGAAATTATTTTATAAAATTTCTGGGGTTATAATATTAATTTTAATCACTGAACAGGATTTATAATCTTAAGTAGAAAATTCTACTATTAATTTTAGTAATTTTCATTCCAACAGCTGTTTGCTGCTCAATTACAAAATAAAGTAAGTTTTGTTCATACACTGCTTACAAGGCTAATAATATACCTTTTTGTAAAAAATATACTTCAATTGAAACTAGAAAATCTATTTAAGTTTTGACTTGATACTAAAATAGTTTGAGAGTTCATAAATTGCGACGAATATAGAATGCACTTTCGATCAATGCGATTCTAGTAATATTATTATTGCTATATCTGCTTATCAAATGTTCACTCTCGCGATACCCATTGCAAATTCACACCCATCGCGTAAAACAAAATATAGTATTTACTCTATAACAGAATTCATCGCGTTATATATAGCCACATAATAAAGCGATGACGGTAATTGATATATCAGTCTTGAAAGGCCGAAGCTCTCCTTCAAAATTAACAAGACCCCGAACGTCTGCGCAACGGCGGATTTTACGAGCGCCGAAACCGACGGACGCGCGCTTCTCTCTCGCTACACCTTTCATCCTTTTCCGATAAGCGCGTAATTAAAGGCCGGGACTGCCAGCGCGGTTCTTTGTTTCGCCAGGCGAATTTGGCCGCGTTTTGCGAAACCGAGACGCGCACAATGAGATTCGACAAACCAGTTTCAGCTAGATTGTTAAAATTCGCGGGACGTTTAGCGCTGAAAATAGTGTCGGTTCGAAGACGGATTTTAATATCGCGCCACATTCGCAGATTCGTGTTTATAAATAAGCCGAACGAAAGGCCAACAACGGCGCATTGCAAACAAACAAGTCCGCCGTTTCACCGCAAAGAGTTGGTCGATGTCTTAAACTTTCTCTCGTACTGTTGGGCAGTGGTGATGGAGTTTTTGGGTAGAATTTGTAGACGTATTTTCCGAAACTTTGTTTGGATGACCCAAAATAAGGAAAATTAATTTTTTGTTTGCTTGGACCGGAATAAAAACGAAATATTTAATACTTTCACAAACGTAATAATTTAAATTTTTCCAATAAATAAGGTCGCATACGAAACTCATATAAGACATCAGAATTGATTTTTTCGTACTAATATTTTTCTCAATAAAATTCAACTTATCCTGGTAGAAACTTTAATAACAGAATTTTGAATAACAATAATACTCGCAGAAAATTTTTGATTAAAAATGACCCCTAAATTTGAGTGAAACTCGGGCGATTTTGAGGGTGAATTTTATCCCTATTTGCATGAAATATTTAATAGATCGTGCTTTAAATTTTATTTTTCTGTGCAGAAAAATTACGCATCTCTGTAGTAATTTGTTCATTTCCTTAGCATTTATAATAAAATAAATTCAATGTTCTAAATACATTACGTAAAAATTAACAATATACTTGTAAGATTTGACAAATCCGTATGGGTATAATTTTTCTCCTCCTTCATTGTAAATACATACATATATACACGTGCATACGTAACCAAACAAAATCTTTCAGTAACCTAACCTTATAGCACTTAAGCAAAGAAGAAACAAAAATATTTGTTTTTATATTCCCTCCCTTAAAAACTTATATATAGATATATCGGGCTATCCTATAAATTGTGCACAATTATACCTTGCCCCGAAAACTCCAACAGCGCAGTCAAACAGAGCGGAGCGCAGGTGAAAAAATTCGGGTCGAAAGGACCGGCGGCAGGAGAGCGGCACCGGCGAAATTCAAATGCGTCGGCGGGCCACTCCATCGATTAAAGCCTCGGCGCCGCGCCGAGAGGCGCCGACACGTTCGCTGCAGATTGCCGTCAATCGGCCGGCTATAAACTACCGGGCGTTCTCGGGCCGGCTCGCGGAAATATACTTTATGGACGCGCGCGGCACCCCGGGAACTCGTGATTCACCTCCGCGCCCACCCGGTGGCAAAACGAGCCTTTTGTTAATTTAAAGATGGTCTGGCGCTGTCGCTCGACGCTTTCGCCGAGCGATTCTAATTTCGGAGCTTTGCTTTTTGGGGGCTTTCGATTCGGGAACTCGGTGTTTATAGGTTCTGCAATTGGTGAACGTCATTAGACTGAAAAAAAATTTACCGTATTTAAGTAACATTTACTTAATAATTTATATTAGAATACATATTCTAAAGTTACGACGAAACTTGTAAGGTCGTTCTGGCTCTTCTTGTCAGAAGCGGATATTAATATAATTCATCCGCGGAATTTAATTTAGCTTAGACGATACATTTAATGAAGCATTTAAATAATGAATAAATATGCATACCATATAACCCGAAGACAGGCGAAGCCTCGAAATCGGGGACGACCCTCCGGCACTAAATGCAGATTCAGCGCCCAATCAGGGGTGTCCGATCCCCGATATTGGCCGCTGCATTTCCAGGCCTCCCTCCGCTTTATATATTAGGCGAAGAACGAACGGCGAATTTAATTAAGACTCGAATTTACGTCAGTCTTGCCGGGCGTTTATTTACGCGCGTCGACGTCGATCGCTACTCTCTCTCTCTCTCTCTCTGCTATGTTTAGAGCCGGCTGCTGTGTGGCTATGGGTTAAGCGCGGCGAGGCTGTGACGCGGATTAAGGTGTCGTCTTTACGGGCGAATTTTCCTTAGGGGCTCGTCGCCGCGTCGGATCGCGCGGATAAAGGGCTTCGGAAATTTGCTGATGGGTAATTGTGTGCGTTTGACTTTTTATCGAGTTTGGGAAATTTACGGGTGGAAGGTTTGCTTTTAGAATGGGGAATTTGGATTAGCGATAAAAAGTCTAAATTTCAATCTTGATTTGGAGCCTTTAGTATTTCAAAATTATTTTTAAGCAAATAAGCAATTTCGCCGGGTGAGTGGACACGCGCAGTTAGTCGTACTTTTATTTTTCTTTCCATAGTACCTATTTAATACTGTTTTACTGCAACGATCATAGTACATTATTTTCATAACGATAAAACCATTCATTCTTTTAATTGACATACAAATACATTTTAATAAAAATGATTGTTAATTAAAGTAAAAGCCGTAGAATTGTAGAGATTTATAGTTCTCTTTCGGTTTTAATAATTAAAATTGAACTCGTGCAAAAGCAATGCTCGTGACCCTTTACTCTTGCAGTTTTGCTTTGTTTTACAACCAGTTTTTTCCACGGCTTCAACGCGTGAGGCAATTTGTCAATCTTATCGCTCTCTCTCTCTCTCTCTCTCTCTCTCTCTCTCTCGGCCAATGAAATTCGTTCCCTGAAAAATTGCACCTCGATTCTGCACGTGTCTCTGTCCTGTAAAATATTCGATCGTCTATTACATTGAACATTTTATAATTCTCGTCCATCAATTTTCTTTTCGCAATAAAAACTGAATTTCATCAAGATTAATTAAATATTTTACTTCTATTCAAATTCAAAGTTTATATTCGATGTCTGAGCAATAGAATTAGGCTTTATTTATTCTCGCGAACAGCATTATTGGCTTCATTCTACCGTAATGAGATCTAATGAAGCGATCTCTATTGCTTCCTGCTAAGAGAAAGCTTTGTGATAGTAATTTTTGGAGTTGTTTTTAAAATATGCTATAAGTTTATTGTGATGTATTAGGAATAAGAATATATGGTTTTTGAAAAATGTCTATGCGTGTGTGTGTGTGTGTGTACGCCTGGATTTCAGCTTCTACTTAACGGATTTTCATCTTTCACGACTCATTTTTAAAATATTTTTTGTGTGATGGCGGGTCAAAAATCCGTTTTTTGTTCCTCTAATTCGTTTTCGTTTTGATTTTCGAAAAATTGAATGTTACTTTTTTTTTAATGATTAAGACTGAGATATTTGAATAGTACAAAAAGCATTTTAATGAGCATAAAAATACAGTGCACTCTCTCAAAAGGGCCTCTCTCAAACGGGCCGCTTCCCCGCTTTCGCGCTCGATGGCAATCCCCCACTCCGTACCCTTCTTCATTCGAGCTTGGGTTTCGAGCGCGATTCTCTCAATAGTTCCGCTCGTTAAGTGCGTGCATCATTCTACTATCGTGAACATTGAATATTGTTTGCAAAGATTTAATTTGTATTTAAATACATAAAACAGTTTTTAAACAAGTCATGTATGTATTCATAATAATACTGCTTAGAGCATACTATGTAT
>UCOM01005140.1:0-10109 GCA_900474385.1 Ormyrus pomaceus | reverse complement strand
CTATAATATATATAAATATTATATATAAATATATAAATAATATAAATGTGTGTGTTCGTCGCGTTGTACAAAAATTAAAAGAAAAACAAAACGAAGGAGAGAGAGATCGAGGAAAAGAGAGCGTCTAAAAAAGGAAAGGCCAACACTCAGCAAGTCAGGAACTGTGAATTTAATTAAACCGATTTGCATGATCCGAGAGGAAGTGAACACGAAGGAAGAAGGGTATATATTAAAAAAAAAACAGGAGGAAATCTAGAGAAACGTTAAGTTGCGAAATTCGTATAGGAAGAAAAAAAAACACTGAGACGGGAGAGAGAGACGGACGAAGGAGATGCATAAAAAAAAAAGACATTTAAGAGGAATAAATCGAGATGGACTGAACTTTTTTATCGAAACTAAAAGACTATATTAATAATATATTTCTGTACGCAGTCGAGCAACTACGTCATTGTGTGTTCACGTTGCATAATCCGAATCGATAATAAGACTCTTATGTACGTACGCTCATCGTAGGGCCAACCTAAAATGAAAAAAAAGTAATGTAAACTCTAAATAAGTAAATAAATAAATAATTAAAAAAAAAACATACACCGCCATTTTACCGTCGACGACAAACAGATAAAACAAAAGCGAGAGAGAGTTTAACAACACTTGTTCAACAGCTGGAATGGGAAATACACAAAAAAAAAAACCGAGAAAAAAAACCGCCGACAAACACTGCATCAACCATTTTAATTACCAAGTAACTAAAAAGTAAAACAGGATAAGCAACAAAAAAAAATAAACTGTCTGTACAACAAAACAAGAAAAAAAAAAAACTAATATAACGAACACTCGACTCTGTTTTATAAATGTCAGCGTCCCGGGGATACCACAAATGTGTTTATTTAGGATATACGTGCATATATTTCCACGCGGACTAATAATAACTTATGGCTGCCACCGCATGTATAGAAGACAAAAAATAATAATATACACACGCATACATACACACACGTAATGACACTTATGAAAAAAAAAAAAAAAGAAAGAAAGAAAAGAAGCAAGAAGTTTTGCGGGGGGTGAGATAAGAGGAAGGAGGAGCGCGGGGTCGGTCGTCATTGTTCTTTTTCGAGCCCTGAAAACTCTCGACAACGACGTCTGAACGCGATATTATTATCTAATTAAATATTGTCACTGTCATTACCATTTATTATCTTATTGTTGTTTATACATTACCAATAGCGTAGCCATTGTAACAGTCATTTTTTTTTCTTTGCCGCCGCTGCAATTTTTCACCAACGTCAGTTACCGATCTGTGTATAATCTTATTACCGTACTGCCAAAGCGATTGTCGGCCCGACACTAAGGACACAAACACACGCAAACACACACAAAGACACACAGACACACACACAGGAAGTAGTAGACTCTTGGTTGCTCGGAAAAGCTTTACTTTTCAAATCAAAATTCTTACAGACTTTTTTATTCGCGAAGGACTGACTACTGATAATTTTTTCGGCATTTATTATTGTATATCCTTCGCGTGTGTGATACGATGGAACATCAATTTTTTAATGAACCAACACCGCCGCGGCTGTGCGCTCAGCCGCGCGGCGACGATGTGTTCAGTTGTCAATCAGAAAGTCTGAGGGAAAACGCACGAAAAAACGAATGAAAAAAAGAAAAAAACGTTATATTATATTATTACATTATACGTGTACGAGTTTTCTTGCGCTTCGATGAATTTTTCTACGTATATTTTGATAAAAAAAAAGAGAGCAGAAATAAAAAATCTCGCTTTATCATCATCCCATTTACTTCTCATTAATAGTCGGGCGATTTCATCAGACTTTTCGATGTATTAATTCGCGTTCGCATAATATGTATATGGTTTTGACTGTGAAGCTACACAAATCGACTATAGTTGCGTATGCTGGGTTTCGAGGCCTCTCCATTGAATCTTAGACGAGAGAAAAACGAATCGGCGGATATTTTTGATACTTAAAAAAAACAAAAAGCGCGACCGAGCGAGCGAATTTAGATTGTAAACGAGGCGAAATTCGTACATGTAAGATCTCACAACTAGCTGTCGTTCTTGCGAAATTGTAAACTGCCTGCGGATCCTTTGTAAAACGCGCGGCAGGACATTATATGTAGTTTACCTTCGTTTCCGAAGCGCCGAGAGGAAAAGCTGAAATCCCGAGGACCGAACTTTTTTTTGACATTCGAGCAAAAATCGTTATTTTAACGCACTCTGTCGCGTTTGAAAAAAAGCTGTAAATAATAATTCGAACCAACTGCCGTTTGGCCGTTAAAAATCGGTCGAGAACTTTCCTCTCGGCGCGCGGCTCCAGAACCCAGTGTACACGACGGAAAAAAAAGCGTGCTCGAAGTAAGTGCGTCGTCGAAAGAAGAATCGCCTAAACCATTTTCGTTTTTCTCGAGAGGGAGAGAGACCGGAAAACCGATGTGCAAGTTACCACGATAATCTCGTAGTTGTGTAAAGAAGAAGAAAAAAAACAAAGGAAAACCCGAAGAAGTTTACACACATATTACACGTACATGTACACACCGTATAAATCCCGCATAAACATATTGTATCCATGAAAGTCGAAAAAAAAAGAAGAGATCAGCGGCGCCAAAATCTCTCCGAGCCCCGCGACTCTTCCGTTCCAGGTTGAACTAACGATCTTTTTTGTGTATCCTTTGATAGCGTGCATTTATCTACATTCTTCAGTTCCTCGAACGATTAACGATTTCCTTTTTTTTTTGTTCTTCCTAAAGCTCTTTTGCTATATGTTGTATACTCGGGACTCGTCGCCAGGCGAGGAGAGATTTCGAATTGTGGCGCATCGCGAGATCGTCGATCGATTATTTATATAGGAGAACTCGAATTGTTAAAATGAATTAAGTAAGGATAAAAAAAGCGTTATTAAAAGAAGTAAAAAAAAAAGTATACCAGTGGTTGAAACTAGTTTATATAATGATTAAAAAGAAACAGATGAATAAAGAGAAGCTTTAATTTTTGAATATTATTTCCGAGAGAGAGAAACTTTTTGTGTGCATGACTGGAGTGAGAGAAAGAGAGAGAGAGAGACAGAGAAAAAGGGGTAATGATATCGTTTCGACGCCGTTGCAGCCTTCATTTTCGTCTTGCCGCCGTAGAGAAAACTGTTTTTTTAATTGTTAGATTTTTGTTTTCCAGCTCGGAAAACCGAGGCGCTCCATCTCGCATTTGCCGGAATTTTTTTTAACAACGAACTCTTTGTTTTTCTTCTCGTTACACCGAAACTTCGTCGATTGCAAAAGTTGCTCTTGTGATTTAAGGCTAAGTTTTAATCAGCGTTTTTCTCTATCATATAGGGGCTAAAAAACCAGGAAAAATTGAAAAAAAAAAAGAATTGCGTGCATGTCGGTAATAATTTTTGTACATCAATTGTCGTGACGTGAAGTATTTTTAATTTAACTTAATTAGTAAGTAACCGTACGAATTAGACTACCATACACTTTAAGGCTATTCTTCGAAAAATTTTATCGTCGTCGAATAAAAAAGAAAATCCAACAATCCAGTGAACCCTTTTATTCTTTCTTAATCTCGCGATTAAGGAACTAAGGAGAGATTGCATTTACCCGTGAAGCGCCTCGGTCAGTACGGGGTGGAAAAGAGCGGAAAAGAAACCGATCGACTTGTAGGGGGAAAAAGGGAATAATGAGGAAAAAAAAAAGAAGTATAATAAAAAATAAGACGGACCTCGGGCCTGAACTGACGCCCGAGGCTGCTTGTCCATATTATAAGACTTAAAAAAAGAAAACTACTGATGGATAAACTTCATACGGTTAAAATAAACTTGTATATTAATTTGTGGATACGGAAGTGTTTTTGTCAAAGGCGCAAGGCTTCCCCTGGCATTCCCGCGGGCATCGCGAACAATCGTTGTGTTCAATTGGAAGAGGCCGTCGTCGCGGTCACGACTCCGGCGAGGTATATAATAATGTATCGTTTCTTCCTTTACTTTAGCTCGCGATCTCGAGCTTTATTATCCCGACACTGCCTTTATCGTCTTCGTCGTGCTTCTCGACACCTTGTTTTTTTATATAATAATACTCTTCGACGTTACGTCTTCGTTTACGGATTTTTATCTATATACCAGCTTTGGTTCGAAACAAATGGATATATATCGGACTAATTAGAAAAATTTTAATATTAGAAGTTAATCGAGTCTCGCGAGAGCCGCAGAAATTCATATCTACTCTGTCAATTTTTCGATGTACATAATGCGCGTGTACATATATAAAAGACGTAAGAAGGGAAAGTGCGTCGCTCCGAAATTTAGCCGAAAAAGGGAACCGGGGGAAATTTATAAAACCGGCGACAAAGCGTGAACATACGACTGCCAGTAATATTTTTTACAATCTTTTATTAGACTCTATCACGCTCGCGCATGCACGCGTATTTTCCTACTTTCACTCTCTCTCTCTCTCTCTCTGTCTGCATCCGCCGTCGTCTACGACGTATACGTCATCTCGCGTTTTCTATTCCGCCGAGGGAGTCCTTCGTTTCCTCCGCGCGCGAAACGTTTTCTCGTCGCCGGGCGCCGCCGATGTAACCCAGAGAACGAATTTCAAAAATTATAAAAATCGACTATCGATGGGAACGTTAATCGTAAGGGGTATAAAAAAAATTAGAGGGAGGGGAGAAATTACGTAACCGCGGTGCGCGACGTCGACACGTCGTCGAATGCCGGGGAGTCCTTGCGCCGAAGGGAGGGCTTAAAGCGCTGGATCAGCAAGACTTAGGGCATTATACTACCGAGAGTATTATCGTGCCCAACCTTTAATATTTAAGTGCGAGTGAGAGTCTATATATTGAGAAAAACAAAAGGTTACGTAAAAAAACAAAAAAAAAAAAAAAACGAAAGCGAGAAAGCGACAAAAAAAATTAAGCAAAAAATAAAAAAAGTAACACACGCAGACACACACACACACACACACACACGTACACTCACACGTACACGGACACGCGCATAAGCAAGTGGTTGCCGCTCGTTTGTGGGTTGAACGCACTTTGTACATATTGTACGGAAGGGACGATGAAAAATAACGATAATATTATAACGATTAAAGGAATAAAGAAAAAAAAAATAATAATAACTATGTTGAAAGTACTAGTCTATCTTTATATATTATACACCTGTGCAGCAGTGAATATTTTGTATTTTGAACGTTTCGTCGTTGCTTCAACGATAGATAAACTCTTCTTTCTTGTTGATTGTAATGATATATATCGAGCAATTAGGGCACTGAAAATCCGTTTAGTTTTTCTCAGGCTAAACGCATTTCACGGGAGAGATAGACGAGATACGATTTGTGATATATACATTTATATATATACATTCACGTGATACATACATATATAAATATACTTTTGAGCTGCTCTTTATTCACGAATTTTTCTCGTTCGTATATATACGCGGAAGTGAGTTATTGAGTGCCGATATTGCTTTTTAGCGTGATTTGATAACTCAATTCTCCGATCGATTTTTTCAAACGAAAAAAAAAACAAAAAAAAAACTGACACGATTTTTTCGACGAAGAAACATAAAAGGAACTTACTTATTTTAGCGTCCAATTGAGAATCGCAAAACAATATTAAAACGAAAGGACTGAACGACTGAGACCGAAAAATTCGCTGAATTTAACACGATTCGTACAAATTCGTATAGCAGACGAAAAAGCAAGAAGCGTCTCAACCCAGAAACGACCGGCAGATCTATAGGAGTAAAGAGAGAAAGGACGAGAGCGAACGTGAGGGAGAGAAAGTGAGAGAGAGACAGAGAAAAACGAGCTCGCCGAGGGCGCGAATTTTTTCTCGGCGCGATACTTTTTCAAATGAGTGAGTCAAAGTTACCAATTTCTACCTACGTTTAGGGAAGTACTTTTTATTATCTCGTTTTACCTTCGACTATTCCTTTTGTAATTGAGATTGGCCGCCGCGAACGGACGCCGCTTCGTCGATCGATCCGATCGCCCGAGTCCACGTATTTGTCGTTCTAAATCAGTTTTTTCTTCGTTCTTAATAGTCTGGCTTGTCTAAAGAAGATGAGAAAGTTCGTGATTGTAGTAGAGTCTATTCGTTTTTAGCTCGGAAAGTGTTTTAACATTTGTTCTCCGCATAATTCGCTAAGAATATTGTTAATCGTTTCTTGTAAAATGTCGTCAAGTTGCCTGCTTATATCGTAAATAAAATGTTGAACTTCGAGATTTTAAAAGAGACGCTTGTTTCATAATGTTAGGCAGTATTTTTAGACGAACTAATTGTATAAACGTAATTTATGATGCGCATATATACACGACTAATCAATATAGATAAAAAAATAATAGCGTATTAGCATAAATTTATAAAGCGTAATATAAAAGTTACATACTCAAAAAAAAAAAAATTAAGATATCGAATTTTATTTTATCATAAGATAATACAATTTTGCACTAAATAAAAAGTTAATAAATATATATAAAAATTGCAGATCAAATCACGTCTATACAATACTTGCAACAAAAAAAAAAACAAACAAATTTCAAAACACCTCGAGGGCTAATGTATATCATATAAGAATTCTAATCGTATAAAAATCGAATTTACCCGAATGCCATTTTAAATATTTGCTATATTTGATACGGACGCGAGAGTCGAAATAAGACAATATTCAGAGTGGCATTCCGAAGATGAATCCAATAAGTTGCCGAACTTTCTCCATGAGTTTATATATTCTTAAAAGGCAGACTAATTTAAAAAAAAATCTAGATTAGGAAAGCAGAGAGAGTGAGAGAGGGAGAGAGAGAGAGAGGAGAGACGTGCGGAAGTAAGGAAAATATTTTTGCCTCGCAAAACCGAAGAGAAATCGCGCGACAAAAGCGTGGCGCGCGCCGTTTTGCTGCTGATTGTTGAGAGACTCGGCGACGTTAATTTGTACATGAAGGCATAAGCGGTGTCCGGATCGTTCGGTTGCGTGAAACCCTTGTATTTTTATGAATAAATAAGATATTTTAAATGAAAAGTAAATCTGAAGTCTGGTTGGAGATGCCTTTAATAGGGATTATAAATGTAGATAATATATTATACATAATGAACATAAATACACTATATATTATTATATATATAGATAGTAAGAAGTAAATAGAATTATTATATACATGACGAAAAATAATATTATTACGATTAAATAAACTGATTAACGATTAATAAAATATTGCGTTCGCTTATTTCCATGTCCCTGAACTTTTCATGAAATTTCCCAGTCCTTCATTACATTATATTTTATTTCCCTTTTTAACGTTCAATTTTTTTAGATTTATTATTATAAAATTGCCTTTGATTTTATATCTTACGTTTAATTGCCTTACATTTTTATGTTATACGACTAACAATAAGATAAAAAATAAAAATAAAAAGTTGCGGTATCTTATCTCAGTTATCGCAGCTCCGAAATAAACGTCAAGTACTGAATTCTCAGACAGTTAATTTTTGATACCATACCAGTTTGGCGCAAGAGAAAAGTAACGGGATTCGCAAAGAAAAATTCAAGCACAAAGAACGAAAACGATGGATAACTTTAGCATCAAAGATAAAGTTGCGATTGTGACGGGCGGAGCCAACGGAATCGGCGCTGCTTGCGTTATTGGATTGTTAAAAGAAGGTGCCAAGGTATTTGAGTTGAACGTTTCTTACTTTACGATTTCTGATTTGTTATTTTCTTAAATAAAAGTAAAAATTAAATCGATATAATTAGTTCGTAGCAATTTTTGACGACACACCGGAAGCGGTTTGGTTCGACGAAATAGTAAACGAGTTTGGCGTGTACAAAGCTCAATTATACAGCTGCGATGTGTCAAATGAAAGGGAGTTTAGATGTATGTAACCAGTGAAAATTAATATTCTGATCTTATTAAAAAATACTAAATATTTTAGCTAATTTCGATCGAGTCGTTGAAAAACATAAGTACGTTGACATTTTAATCAACGATGCTGGAATCGGGAATGAAAATGACGCAGGGCGCTTGTTAGATGTAAATGTGGTAAGTTTTTGTATTAAATATAAGTGGGTCGTTTTTGAAGAGAACAAATTTTAAAAAAAGCCCTTCGTTTTAGAAAGGTACTATAGTTGGGAACTTGGTAGCAATCGAGTACATGGGAAAGCATAAAGGCGGTAAAGGAGGAGTAATTGTAAACGTTGCTTCTGTTATCGGCTTATTAGATTGTCACATATTGCCGGTTTACAGTGCATCAAAACATGCTGTTGTTTCATTTACAAGATCAATGAAGGTACTACTGCTAAATCTTACTAAATTCTCAGTAAAAGAATGTTTCAAAATAATAAATATATCCGTAACGATTTTCTTGTCTACTTTTTATAAAATTGCAATTTTTGATAATCAATTAATTTATTAGGAAAATTGTGAACGAATCGGTATAAAAATATTTGCCATTTGCCCGGGCCATACAAGAACAAGACTAAATCAGGAGCTGTCGGACAAGGATTCGTACAACTATTTGGATTTCGTTTCTAAAGATCACATTGAAAACTTCCAAACTTTTCAGGTGCAATCGTAAGTAGTTGCCAAAGCTTAAATTGAAAAAGCAAATTTTGTTTTCGCTTCTATAATTTCGTGATTTATCCTTATAATTAGAACCGACAACGTGAGCGATGCTGTAATAGAGTTGATATCGAGTGCAGAGCCTGGAACAGTTTGGATCGTTGAAAATGACGAACCAACTTTTAAAATAAGTTCGTCCGACCATTATGTAAAGAAAATTATTGATAATCACGAAGCCAAAGTGTTTTTTTGTTGGTAAATTCAAATCGTTTTTTAGAATGTTTGAATTTTATGATTTTTATTGGAAATAAGGATAAAATTATCTTTGGTTTTATATTGTTACTACTCGAAGTAGTTAGCGCGACAGAGAAAAGACAAGACAAGACTTTTATATTTAAATTATTTTATTATAATAAAGTTTACTTGACTGTTTGACGATCAGACGTCGAAAAACAGATTGTTTTTCTCGCTTCCCTTGTCGTTATATCGTCATGATGACGTAAATTTATACAGTTTCTATTATGTAAAATAATACATAGATACATCCACCTTCTTTCTCTTACTTCTCTCTTTCGTTTACCTTTTCTCTCTCTCTCCCTTACACCGTCTCTCTTTCACCTCCTCTCTTTCTCTTACACCTAAGGGAGTTACAATTAAGCGACTCCGGACTCGACTGTTGATAGCCGTATAGACTCCATCTGGTGCCAAGGATAAGAAAAAAGAAGAAGGAGCGACTTCGGACCATATATCTGACTTTTATTTGCCTTACATTTATATGTTATAAGACTAACAATAACAGAAAAAAAAGAAAAAGTTGCGGAATCTTATCTCAGTTATCGCAGCTCCGAAATAAACGTCAAACACTGAATTCTTGGACAGTTAGTTTTTGACACCTTACCAGTTTGGCGCAAGAGAAAAGTAACGAGATTTGGAAAGAAAAATTTAAGCACAAATATCGAAAGCGATGGATAAGTTTAGCATCAAAGATAAAGTTGCGATTGTGACGGGCGGAGTCGACGGAATCGGCTCTGCTTGCGTTTATGGATTGTTAACCGAAGGTGCCAAGGTATTTGAGTTGAACGTTTTTTTACTTTATGATTTCTGATTTGTTATTTTCTTAAGGAGGCTCAAGCGACTTTTTTTTAAATAATATGATGCAATGAAAGTTCTAGGACATAGTGAAAATCTCAAGCTTTTTATAAAAGGAAAGTATAAGTCAACGACCTAATTATTTATAAAAACTCAAGAAAAGATGCCATTTATTAACACGTGATTTCAATGGATTACCAACGTTTAAGGTCGTTTGTCTGCGTCTGCTTGCGGGGTAAGGGGCTCTCCGCTCACCCGCGCACCTCTTCCCGTCGTCTACAAGCCCGACGATTTGTTTACGTTTTCGCTTGTTTTTTTGTAAATAAATGGTCAATATCAACCGGCTTCTTCTAACAAAGAGAGTCCGCGACCTTTGGATCACGGATTTTCTTGTAATTTCGGGATATGTTTTTTAATATTAAAATATGAAAGAAGCCACGTCCGTT
>UCOM01005139.1:0-10137 GCA_900474385.1 Ormyrus pomaceus | reverse complement strand
ATATAATAAAACTATATGATAAAACCATATAATAAAACTGTATTTTTTTTTCAACCGGGTTAAATTCTACCTGCATCAGATTTTTTTGATAGGGTACTTACCTACATATTTAATTCTATTTAATTTATTCTATTTATTTGGTCAGATGCCAAATCATGTGACTAGTCATATGCCAAATCATATGATTTGTCATGTGCCGATTTGTTCGTTAAAGTCACACGATTAATCGCATGATTTGGCACATGACTCGTCACATGATTTGGCATATAATTTGGAATATTTATAATCACATGATGTAGCACATAATTCGGCATATGATATGACACATGACATATCATATGATATTTTTCAATAGGGTAATTTATTCAGACAAAATTATGAGAGAGATGTGTGGTCCGTGTCCTACTCTCATCCGCGGTCGGGCCTAGACTGACGCCTCGTTGTGTTCTTATCACTTCCCTTCCTTCTGGAGATCGGCAGAGCTCCAGGAGGGAGGTATATCTTTCTCAGTCTGGTCAGCGAAAAGCTCGTGAGAACCGGCCGGTAAGACGAGCGTGGCCGCGCTAGCGTCTGCCGGTCTCCGATTCGCACAAGCTTTGCGCCGAACCGTGGGAAGCGGTCCGTAACACGTCCAGAGGCCGTAAGCCAGCGCCCTCGTTCGCCCAAATTTTTACAATTGTGTATTTGTTTAAGTAATGCCGATTCTTATGGGCATGAATGTGGTTGAATGTAAATGTGCCTGAGCTAATTACTTCATTTTTCTTTTACAATTAATTGTTTTCTCTCTCTCATATCTTGTTTTACATTTTTTTTGGTTTACATAGTTTGGTTTACATTATTTTTTCTTGTGGTAACCTTTGATCTTATTTACTAAGTATATTTATGTTTTATAATATAAAAATAAGTATAATATGTTTTATAATATATATAATAGAATATTTTAAATCAATTTTTGTTTCGCAGTTCTTCTTAGATCCTGCTTCTATGTTTAAGCTCTTCCGTTTATTTTGGTTCTGCCTCGTCCGGAGGCCGCAAAAAAATTATTATTGAAAATAATAATTTTTTGTGCGTTTCTCGTTACGTTGGATCTTTTACTGTACATGCGCGTTTAATCTTATCTAAATGTGTTATTTTTGTTATGTTTTTCCGTTTTAATTCTACATTGTGGTTTTCATAATCTATTTTCGTTATCTCCTAGGGACCTTCGTAATTTTTTTTTTCTTTTATAAATCTAAAACTCACTACTTAGTTTTATTTCCTGTCGCAAGCAGCTTGTAATGACAACTGCTCTTATTGTCGCGTGCTCCTTGTCCCAAGCTCCTGCTGCGTTGTCGCGTTGTTCGCTTGATGCAGCCTTCTAAGGCTCGTTCCGCGTTGTCGCATTGTTTGCTTGATACAACCCTCCAAGGCTCGTATCGCGTCCTCGACGTCCCTCGACGACTTCGCCCCGGTGATTGCAAATCCTCACAAACACAAACTCCACACCCCACACTTAGCACCACTTTGTTAAGTGGGGATCTTGGTGTGAAAAGGATTGTGAGAACGAAATTAAGAAATTTTAAATTAGAAATTTTTACAAATTTTGTAAAAATTGTATAAAAATTGTATAAAATCAGTTTTGTATACAGACTTAATAAAGTCTGTACATAACTTTAATTTTTATTTTGTATAAAATAATCTGCAATTAAATTACTAATATTTTTCATAATTTCTTGCACAAGATTTCGCAGAAACTGAGAATTATTATATAATTGTAGTGTAACTTTTAATATTTCTTTCTTCAATTAATTTTAAAATAACTATGAATTAAACAATTTTAGGACGTTCGTAAATCAGTAATTAAAATAAAAATTTAACAAAAATATAAGATCGGATAAAATCATTATTTATGTATTCTACCAACCCAACTAAGGACTTTCCAATACCATTATTTCTAATTTCGGTGAATTCTGAAATGGTTTTATCAGCCTCCACCCTATTCCTTTCATCGTGTATAAGAACTGGAGCTTAGACCGCGTAAACAAATTAACGAGCCCGCCGACGTCGTCGATTTCCATAATTAGCAGGTCCGAGCCCCACCTAACGCAATTAAACCCTCGAGCGGCGCTCTTCTCCTTTCGCGTAAAAAAGGGAAGAATCGCTAGAATTTAATGAAATTACGGCGAGAACTGCCGAAAAATAAGAAGAGGAGCCAAGTATTCCTCGTCAAATCGTCTCATCTTCGTGCTCTTATCTGCAAAAGGTACAACCAGAGCCGCGGACTTTCGCCTTAATCTCTCTTTCGTTCTTGTTTGGCGTACCTAAGTTCCTTTGCGGTATATGCACGAGTATTAAACTCCTCTGCGCAAGTTTTGCACCTCCCGCTCTCTTCTTCCTCTCTCCTTTTCTCTCTTTCTTCCTTGTGGGCTGCGCCGTGAAATGGACAATGGAAATTGCGATAATTTAAATTGATCAAAAAGAGGACATTGGTTTTTAAACTGTTTAACGGCTCTTGTGATGTTAAAAAGAAAAATGACTTACTATATCACATAAAATTAAACGTATAAAGATTTAATAGGTGCAATTTTTTTATAAGATCACAAATAAACAATAATTACTTATTAGCAAGTAATTAATAACTAAGTAATCTTTTAAAATAGATAAACAATAATTGATTTTTTGTAACATTTTTTATTATGCAATAAACTATTGTTAATAATAAATAGAAAACAATACAATAATCCACTGACCCAATAAACCAATAACTTGGATTTAAGTCATTGGTTTCACTTAAGCATTTTCGAAAAGTTTAGATGATTGTCACTTGATTTTGAGGGGAGAGTGATTAGCTTGAAATTTTCTTCAAATCAGGTGCGTATTATTTTTTTCGAAAATTTCCAAAAATTCGTAGCTTGTAGCCTTGTAGCAGTAAGGTGAGTAAAAGTTTGAATTTGCCAGCGTGCGGAGGTGGTTCACACCTAGCCCTTTAAAATCAATAGCTGTTTTTTTTTGTTCCTTACTAAAGAAATAATTCTCATGAAATTTAATACTTTCTAAGTAATATTTACGTTTTCTCTCTGCATTCGAACGGACTTGAGACCGTCGTGCAATGAAAATCGATTGCGAGACTGCATTTCGAACGCCAGTGCTATTTTATCTTTATCCCCATTATAATTAAATTGTTGATTCTCGCTAACTACCGCCGTAATAAAACAGAAAAAATAATAAATAAGACATGACTTGTTAAAGAAGGCCAGTACATTGGAGGCGAACCACCGCACCCTGTCACTTCTTCGGGAGAGTGGCCCTCTGCATTTATCTGGGCTTGGGACCGGCACGAAGATTGCGTCACGGCTGCATTTCCACCCCCTGTGTTGTGTATAGGTGTGTTGTATCATAGTAGGGATAAGGACCCCTCGGCTCGTCACTTCTGAAGTATTTTGTGACACCAAACCCTCTCTCCTGAGTGTGTGTGTGCAGGGATATTATCTGTATCGGTAACGCAATTGAAATATTATTTCATCTACACGTATCAAAACATTAACAAGGCACGCATTCCTGTTAATATCCTTTACAATGAAAATAAAAAAAATATTCGTTTTGTAACGCTACTTTTCAAAGTATCGCTGAGACGTTCTCTCTGAGACGTTTCACGCCGCTTAATTTTATTTTTTGAACTACAATTTAATATTGTAGTAAATGTAGATAAAACCAAGTTTCATTAAGGTAGTTCCTTAATATTTTTAAAAATAGGATTAATCTCAAACCACATTCTAATATATTTTTGTTAAGGATTGAAGATTTTTTTTTTTTTTTTTTTTAATATAAGTTGCCGAAAGAATATTTGAGAAAAAGCATTATAAATATCGCTTGATTTAACACACTCGTAAATGAAAACTGTATCAATCATGGTAGGACATAGTAACATTTTATACTTTAACATTTTACGGGAAAGTGGCACTCGGCCAATTTTTTTGAAACTTTGCACAGAGATAGTTTTCGACATGTTTGACAAAAGTGTCCGTGGGCGCAAGTCACGAAAATTCACCGTTTTTGAGAAATGAAGATTACAAAATTCGATTTTAGTGATATCTCAATGAATATTATTACTCCGTCTGGATTATTGGAGACTTTGAATTGTTTGTCAAAAGATAAAGCTAAAAAGTATATGTACACGCACACACCTGTGTGTTTGTGTGTGTATGTATGGCTGTGTTTCTGTGGGCGGATGTGCTTGTGTATCGGTATGTGTGTGTGTGTGTGTGTGTGTGTGTGTGCGTGCGTGTGCGTATGTGTGTGCGTGTCTGTATTTGTGTATCGGTGTGTATCAGTTCGTGTGTCCGAATAACTACACATACGTTCATTTTAAATCTGTGTCCAAACGTTTTAATTGGAACGCCTTCAAGTTCCATTTTCATTTTTCGAGATCGGTCTGCATTCAAACAATAACCCTCCCAACGCACCTAACACCGAATCTCAGGATAGTGTCCGCACCTTAAGTTACTAAAGAAGTACATTCTTAATGAAGTATAATATGTAAAGTATAACATGTAAAGAAGTATATTCATTACGATATCACTAAAATCGAATTTTTTAACCTTCACATCTCAAAAACGGTGAATTTTTGTGACTTGCACCCACCGACACTTTGTTCAACATGTCCAAAACTATCTCTGTGCAAAGTTTCCAAAAAATTTGCCGAGTGCTACTTTCCCGTAAGATACATGTGGGGTTCTTTATATTCTTTCTTATGAGTTTAAAATTTATACATTAAGCCGTGCAAAATTATTATTAACAGATAAGTTAAGAATTATCTAATAATTTTTACTCGTGTTTGTATATCTATATACACAACAACCGCTCGTCGTTTATTTACACCTGCGCACGCTTACACGCAGTGCTCGCCTTCGGCTCGGGTGTCAATTTACACGAGCTATGAGCTTGCCAATTCTTTTTCTCCCTAGGTGCGTAATATACTATTCCTCCATATTACGTTTTTATTTTCACTTCTTTCTTCATGAAACTTTTTTTGAAGTATAGTTTGATATAATATAAATTTTTCTCACTGATCCTCCGTTGAAACAGTACCTTCACATTACGTATATGTTTGCTGACTCTTTTGTGCATTATTTTAAGAGAATATCAGCTTTTGCTGACCAGCGTCTGTTTCGAAGCTGGCACATTCGCTCTCGTGTAATAGGAGGAATGGCAAAATTATTAATTTAGCGAGAATTTCTCATATACTGCAAAGGTATAGATCCAGCACCGCGTACCACCAAGAAGACGAAATATGATGTTTTACGTCGTTTGACTGCCGATTCAAAGAAGACGGAAAATTATATTCTTCTTTTATAACAAGGAAACGGAATCAAATTATATTACGGCGAAAATCCGGCAAAGTTTTTCCAAGATGAAACCTCAGCAACATGTGCGTTCAAGGAAATTTCTCGATGAATTTTTCAGCTCCACTGCATTTTTTTGAACTGTATACTTAGAAGCGCGAGTGCATGTCTCGCCAGTATTTCTCGCTTATACCAAGCCTATAGCAAAGGCTTTGATGAGACGCTATCGTGAGTATTAAAAATCTGTTAAACTTGAAATGCGTTACGTCCCGGTCACGCTGCTTTGCTGCAGGTTTACTGGGTCCGTTGAATTTTTTATGTTGCTTCCTCAGTGCGAATGGGTAATCGTAGTCCGCGTGGTCCGGTGGTAACAAAGCGCAAGCTCCCGTAATGCTCTGTTCCTAATGTATTCAGAAAATTGTCGAATTTATTAGTAAGATGATTTTTTGAAAGGAAAAGTCATGGAAGACCGGAGTGACTTAGATTGGTGATGAGGAAATAAGGATTCTAAAAAATAAATGCGAATAATAAAAAATTATACTTCGATACTTTATTACAGTAAATCCCCGGCGTAGCTCCGCAAAAAACCTGCACGAAACTGGGCTGCGGCCGCGCTGCCTCATGACATTTATAACCTAGGAAGATCGCCTCCCCTCAGTTTTTCATTGGTTCCCGAAGTAACCGCACGTTTCGTGGGGTTCACTATCGCTTGAGATAGCGTGCAAAAAGATGCAAGCTCAGCGAACTGAAAATTTTTTATTCGTGGGAAAGGAAGTCACTTCCTTTCCCATGAAAGGATGTATGCGTTCTTCTCTTCTTCACATAATTCATTTCGAACCATCTCATTATTTAAGCATCTTATACATCTTCTCCATATCCTTTTAATTTTCTATTCTCTGAAATTTACTGGCTTGAAATTGCAGTATCTCTTCTTTTTTAAATATTCCGGTACTACATATCTCCCAATATCTCTGCCTTCCTTCTTTATCATTTCTAGCCCCTTAGCTTGTCGTGCGCTCCTTTTTTTCCTTAATATAGTCCGAATAAGCACGGAGGAAAGAAGCATTTGTCTAAAAGCAATAAATATTTCGGAATATCGTTATTTTTATGAATTTCTAATGAACATGTATACAAATAGGCTTCTCCGTCAACAACATACATATACCTTTTTCAATTTCATAAACTCAGGCTTGATGTATGCATGAATGAATGAGAAGCGAACTTTTGCGCGCAATTCTCTTAAAGCGTGTTTCTGGCAGTGGCCACTAGGTGGCGACGCGGCGTATTAGCGCGCCCCGCAAACAAACTAGCGCATGAAAAGGGACATATGTAAGGAGTTTTTTGGAGAAGGTATTTTGGGCGTCTTATGCGCTACCTTTCTTCTTTTGTATTAATATAAAATAGGAAATAAATTTTGTTAAATAAATTAAAACTACCTTCGGGGACTTAATTTATTTCGCTTCCCTGAAGTTGATCAACTTGTTACGTCGAGTCAAGAGGGGGGGACCTCCTTTACAACGTACGTTAAAATAGGATTTGACTTTGAATTTTGATTTCAGTAAAATGGGGCTAATTGCCGCTATAAGGTCAAAAGAAGAATTAACTTCGATTTTATTACTTAATTCTTTTTAGATTCCAATCAGGTGGTGAATGCCGACTAGCTGTGGCAAGCTTGAAGTCGAGCGGATGAAAGGAACCGTGTAGGTGGGCCCGTTCGATCCTTACAAGGTGTCGGCGATTGGAATCGGCCGTGTGATTGTGGCTTCGGCTGCTCGGCCCGTATCTCCTTTCCAGGCGGAGAGTTGCTCGTCTCCTTGGCTTCCTTCGTTGGAGTTGATAGTTGATGAAGCCTTTCTTAAAACAATTCGTATAGCTATAACCACTGATGACATCTAAACCATATCAACTGATTGAAGCTGGCCGGTGCCGTCTTTCGTTCGCCAGGGAGTACGCAGCTGGATTTACCGCCGTCTTCAAGGAAGGAGTAGAGAAGGGAGTTCGAGCAGCAGTGCCCCCTCCAACCAACGTCTCGGCTGCGAGTCAAACGAAAATCCAGAATGTTTTCCAGTGGGACGCAGCTCAACAACTCGCCCGAAAGAATCGGATCAAAGAGATCAGAGCGGCAAACCGAACCACCGAGTGCCCGGAGGCTGTATTACCTTTACTCTTTCTCTCTTTTTCTGATTAATTATAGTCCAAAGATTCTTTAGATTGTTCATCTTATAGCTTTTATTTGCACTTTATCAAAAGTCTCTGGCTTTTTTAATAATCTTCTTTAAGATTGAGATATATTTTTTATAATTTTCTCTTTTTATTATATTATCTGGATTTTTTGTCCATATTTTGTATAGTTTCTCTTTGGTATTATAAGAATACCTTATGATTTTCCGCTTACATTCCTCATATAACTTTCTTTTGTTCGTAACAAGGATTTTACTTCAATCGTCAATTTCTGAATTAGCGCAACAAAACCTACAATATACATCGCTTGTAAATGATTCGGTAAATGCACAGATGCTATTCATTCATAAATTGTCTCCGACTATGAGAAGACAATCATAGTTTAATAATAAAAAAAATACATAGTTTTATTATTACCATTTACGTAAATGTCTATTCCTTTTTTAGATTTAGATAAACATGTTTAATCTAAGATAAGTTCTTGGAAAACTTTGTCATTGCCAAAAGTACTTCTATGGTGTAAACGAAAAATAGTAACTAAAAAAATATTATACGTGCAAGGAGGTGGCGGTCGCACAGAGGCGCGCATTGGAGGACCGCCGCCGCCAAGAAGAACTTCGGGAGCAGCAGCGCGTGGAGAAGCAGCTTCGCCGCGAGCGCGAGATGGAGGAGCTCCGGCGCAGGCAGGCGCAAGACCAGCGTTGCTTAGAGACCCTCCAATGCGAGACGCTGTTTGCCGAATTGGAGGCGGAGAAACTCGCCTGGAAGAGGGAAGAGTTCGGAAATCGAAAGCTTGTGCGAATCGGAAACCGGCAGACGCTTGCGCGGCAACGCTCGTCTTACCGGCCGGTTCTCACGAGCTTCTCGCTGACCAGGCTTGGGAAAGATGTACGTCCCTCCTGGAGCTCTGCCGATCTCCAGAAGGAAGGGAAGTGATAAGAACACAACGAGGAATCAGTCTAGGCCCGACCACTGATGAGAGAACACGGACCGCACCTCTCTCTCATTTGTCTGAATAAATTTGTAAACTTAAATCCAATATTGTGATCTTAATCTCTCACAACCCTTTTTACACTAGATCCCCACGTAAGAATTATTATGGAAAATTTTTACAGCAATTTTCTCATTTTGATAGTGTCACTATTGGTTGAAAAGAATCATCGTTGAAGTGATGGACGCTCTATTAAAGCAAAAAAATTGCCGTTGTAATAGTAGTAAGTGTACGCTGTTAAATTAATAGTAGAATTCGTTGCTTGTATTCAACAGCGTGAATAATGGAATCAACTACATTTTTTCTCATGATCTCGTATTTAACACTCGAATAATTTCCTATTCAGATGAAAATAATTTATTTTTATGTAGATTCACTCATTTGTAGTCATCGAACAAACTACATGGAATTATTTGCTTCGATAATATTCATTTTTCTTATTTCAAATACTAACCTTAACTGTGATACTTTCACCAAATATGGCACCACGTGTTAGCTGGACTCATAACCGCAAAATATAATGGAACTACGTGTTAGCTCATACTCGCACAAGCATATAAAGGCTGGTACAGCAAAAAAAAAAAAAAAAAAAACAGAACAGAACAGGAACAGATATAAGGAACAGTAATAGTGTTCTTTAGTTATAGTTATGTAACATAACCCGCAAACTTATTTTAAATTTATTTTAATTAAAATTAAATAAATATTTACCATAAACATTATACCATCCATTTATAAATGAGGTTCCTCTCAAACGAAGTCTCGCTTGCAGCTAATGAAAGTTACAAAAAATGAACATCTTTATATAGCTTCCTAAAATTCTCGAAGGTTCTAATATTTGTCATATTTAGAAGGAGGTTGGGGTGACCAATGCACAAAACAATTCTTAGAAGTATGGAAAGGGAGATCCATGAAAAATATTTGAGAGATAAAAACAGCCTGTGCTGCTAAGATCAAAGAAAATGCGATGCAAATAGACTACGAAGCTGTAACACGATAGAGACCTGCGCATCAGTAAATGAGAGTGAGCAAAACGAAGAAAGCATCGACGTGCGTAATTCAAATTAATATTTTTTGAAGATGCACAATTGCGAGAAGTAATTTTATAGACACCGAAAAAATATAAACAGATCTCGAAGCGGTGCAAGATGTAAGCCGATAAGCCGCCGAAAAATAAAATATTAATTTACATTTTTTAACAATGAAGCATCAATGCGCGCGAAGTGTAACTCGCTAAGGCCTCGCTGCCGCTGCTTGCAGATGACACACCGTTGAAAAATCTTAATTAGAGAACTGCATGACGCAAGATGTCATAAAAAACTTTAGCTGCGTCGAGCAGCTGGCGCCTATTTGTGAACACTTTGCCTTTTTCCTATGTTGCGTTACGTTTTTTTTAGACTAATTAAATTAAAATAATTTTTAATAAAATAAAAAGACCGTCGCGGTTTCGAAACTCCGTTTCGAAGCTGTGAAGTTGAGGCACGTGTAGGAATGCGCCTCGACGGCTTTTCCTTGCCGAAACCCGAGGAGCTTTTTCCGTTGAGGCCCGGACTACGTGACTAAAAGCGCACAAAGTGCGATTGTAGTCCGGAGTTCAACGAAAAAAGTCTTCGGCCGATAGGCAAGGAATGCCCTCGAGTCGCA
>UCOM01005138.1:0-10109 GCA_900474385.1 Ormyrus pomaceus | reverse complement strand
TAAGGGTAGAAGGAGAAGGGCCTAGAAAGACGAAGAGGTCTTCCAATTCTCGCGGAGTGCCACGTAGAGCTTTAACGATTATTGCCGCACCCCCTCTTTCTGCTGGCTCCAGCAGCCTTCCGTCTCTCCCACGGCCGCAGAGCTGCTGCCGCTGCCGCCTGAGACGCCATCCTCGTCGTCGTCAGCGGCGTCGTCGAATTGTCCCGGGACCGCGCGACGCGCGCGCCCGGATCCATAGAAATGGCGCGCTGAAGGGCCGCCCCGTCGTTGCGGCAATCTCGAGCTTTTCTCTCTCCCTCCCCCCCTCGCCCCGCCGAGCTCGATAGCTCGTTTACGCCGTGAGCGCGAGCGCCTCGTCTTTTATTTGACGCCTCGGCTCCCGTCTTAACTTCCTCCTGTCGGCCCTAGCCTCTGTGTCGGTGTGACTCCCTTTTTCTGCTCGGAGAAATGTATGGCTCGCTCACTTACATCTCGTACGTCATTACTTTTCTAACTATCTGACCAACGAGGCGCTTTTCTTTATCCCTCCCCCCCCACCGACCACTAACGGAATTGGGCTCCATATTCTCGTCCTCGCCGTTTAGTCGTTCGTCCTTTTACTTCTTATCTCCTCCTTTATCTATGCCTCGAAAGCTCGCTGGGAGCTTAGCCTTGAATTACTTTTCCGTTGTAATGCTCGCGTTCAACATGCTTCTCTCGTCAAGTGTATGTTTTTCCATTGGGTATGGTATAGAGCGCGTTCTGCATACAAACGTACTACGTACCTTCACACGTTCGTTTATCTGTGCTTTATGTACGGAGGACAAAATGATTGTTTGAACGTGATGGAAGTGTAGTAAAAGTAATATCTGTAATAAAAACTAAAAATTAATTAATTAATTAATTATTTTATGCGAAAAGTTTTTTTTTTATATGCATAAAAGATGAATGCTTTAGCATTAAAAAGTAATTTTAAATAAGTATAGATCGCAAATTCCAATTAATTAATTAATTAATTATTTTGTATCCACTTTGATTCTATTATATACTCCCAGGATACCTTTGACATTTATGTTTTATACTCTACCGGGAATTTCATGAACACATCTGGGTATTAAAAGCATAAGAACGTGTGAAAGAAAGGAAGAAAAAAGAAATGATAAAAGAAAAGGACGACGACAGGGAAAGTTCAGCTAATGGGCGAAGCATTTAAGATTAATTACCAGTCTCATTTCTATTTAGTTTTTTGTCTGACTTCACTTGTTTAAGATCTATTATTATACGAGG
Source organism: Ormyrus pomaceus (assembly GCA_900474385.1). Taxonomy (NCBI): domain Eukaryota; kingdom Metazoa; phylum Arthropoda; class Insecta; order Hymenoptera; family Ormyridae; genus Ormyrus; species Ormyrus pomaceus. Next base: position 8,843 of record UCOM01005138.1, on the reverse strand, counting down.
AGAGTGTTACTTACGTTCGCTCACAAACATTTTGACACCTGTTTTATGAGGCTTCATGTCGTGGTTTTGGTAAAAGCAAAAGCTAACGACGTGCGCAATAATTACATAAAGCTCTTGACATTTTACGAAAATCTAGCGAAATCTATTATGTTTACTTTACGTAATTTTGAAACGTAGCCTTGATATTTAGAAAACTGAGTCGAATAAACGCTTCGGTTATTTTAAATAATGTAGGACGCATTAAATCGACTCAAAATATTTAAAATTAACAGATGGGTTTTAAAGTAAATTCTATAAACGAGCTGGTAGAGAACAGAATGAAGTATACAGAAGAAAGCTCGTTGCAATAATTATAGTAAATATTTTATCCTGCACCAAAAGGTAAACGCTCCAAAAGCTTTTTCAGTTTCAATAAACTCTCTAAAATCGTTTTCATTATAAATAATATTGTCTACTATAACCATAAAAAGGGTGTAAAGGGTTTAATGTCGATGGCCTCTGCGTGAGTGGATTCACGAAGGCATTTTCTTAAAAATAAGAGTACTTATGCGTATAAAATACCTTAGTAACAACGTAATTGAATTAGCTTTTGCATAGACGAAACTTCCTGAAAGAAGAATCTTTAATGAGAGTAGAATGTAGATATAAAAGAATGTTTCCTGAAATTAAGCCATTTTAAAGTGTGATGAGAAAAGGCGAGACGATGGATAACGAAGGAAAGAAGAAGTTAGAGAGAGTTGAAATATAAATGGAATTAAGACATTTTTTCAGTTAAAAGATTGTTACAATAGTAAGGTATTCTAATTTGCATTATTACCTGATTTCTTATTCAACGCGGAATTAAAATGTTCAATAAAAATGTCACGTTCTACCGTAACAGTATCGGTGATGATTACTCGATAAGGACTCGAATTTTTTCAAACTACATATAAGAAGAAATACCATCTCTATATGTAATTTAAAAATAGAACAGCTTTTGTTCTTCGCACACAGCTTTAATTTTTAAAAGAATTTATCTCAAAAAAAATTGCTTTGTCCAACGGAAAACTCCTTTGCTTAATACCTTATTAAACTCGGCTTTCCTATATAAAATCAGAATCATCAGTCACAATTAATTTTTTTACTACAGCGCGTAATGCTTGTTCATTTTCTTCCCGTTCAGTAGGCTCCATGAGTAGTGTTCGGCAGCAAACTTTTATTGGAATATCGATTTACTTTTTAATGAATTGGTTTACTTCGTTTCATACTCGATGTGTGCATTCAAACGCGACTAGTTATGAATTGAACTGGAATAATGACGTTTGAAAATTTCTTTAAATGATTTAAGTTTAAAGTTACTTTTTACAAAAATATGCACTGTACTTGTTTAAGTATAACTAAATTAACAATTTTCAATCAAGAAGTAAAAACAGTCATAAAAGATATAATATGTATTGTATATATTTCTTATATTCTAATGTTAGCTACTAATTGCATTCTGGGTATTATTAATAAATAAATAATAACTCATATAATTATTAAGTAAATCACATCTCTATTTAATATTCCGCGGCTATACTGATAACTGTTTTCATTCAAAAGATCAAAGATATAATTCTAATGCACTCATAATTGCTATATTAAGCTCCACTGCACATAGAACCTTTGTTTGTTTATTCTACTCGAATGAACGTCGAGGAAATTTTGCTGCACTTTATTTACCACGTGCAATATAATTAAGTTTTACTTAATTGATAATGTTTAACGTATAAGAAAATAATTAATTAACAGTTTTATTAAAAATATCTGAATTTAAAATTTTTGTTTTAATGCAGCTCATAAACTTAATCTTATATTTATTTAGTATAAATGTAAAACCTTTATAGTAGTAGTTAAAATTTTGAACATCACAAGAATTCCGGAATTTTCAGCGGATATATTTCAGTGGAAAACAGTGGATAAATTTATCTCAGTAGAAACATTTGAAATCAAAGTTTGGAAAAATTTCGTGCAATCCCATATTTCATTCCTTTGCACAGGGAAAGCGATTTGAGAAATCCGACGATTAATTTCTCGCAATTTCAAATCCGATTTCGATGATAATGCCCGGTAATTCCAAGTCTAGCGGGCGACTTTAGCCGCTTCTCACCTACCCGAGCCATTTTCTCTTTCCTCCCTCTTATTCTCCTCCGCGACTAAAGTTCTTTAATTGACAAGTCCTAAGTAACGCAGTAAATCCACCTAAAAATTTTCCCGGAGATCCCGCCGGACGATAGCATCGACAAAAGCATCGTAAAAAATAAGATGAAGTAAAAAAATGAGGCGAACTAGCAGGGGAAGCCCGAGATATCTACGGCCTCCAGAGAGGAGAAGCCTAAGAGATAAATACTGGCCGAGGAAGAAGCGGGGGGAGTAAAAAGAAAGTCTGTGGCGCGTCGCTAAAGAGCAAGGAGCGAAGAAAAAGGAGGAGGAGGAGGAGGAGGAGGAGGAGGAAGCGATCCGGTTCCAGGTTACTTGAGATTCGTCGCGTCCGCGGAACTTGCCTTCGCGTGCGCGTCGGCCATTCAGAAAACTTTGCCGATGACCTCGTTCGTCGTGCTGCTCTGCGCGGAGGGATGCGGGATCAAGCGGAAAGAGAGACGTGCGCTTCGCCTACTCTCTCTGTCTCTCTCTCTCTTCCTCTTTCTTACACACCCTTCCCTCTCTAACCTACGGGGCAAGTTATCGGCCAATCGCCGGATTCGTCGGAAATCTCCGGCGCGCCTTACTTCTTCCGGCTGAATTTTCGAGAGCCGAGTGTATGGCCGAATTTGCCTGTCGCCGCCGAGGCTTTCATTTATTTCCCCGGCTTTCTTTCGCGAGGGAGATTCAACTCCTCGGCCCTGTGCTTTTTTATTGCTTGTTTGGCTGCACGCGACCCCGCAAAAAAGCTTCTTCGGCTGTATTGGGGAGACCGAGGTCAATTTCTCCTATTTCTTAGCTAGCTGCTCCTTCTTCTCGATATCTCTGTATCATTTTATCGCAGGCGGAGTAACCTATTTTTGTCACTTTGCGATAAACAATATCCAACTATGTATTAAATATTCGGTAATAAAGTACAATTTGATTTACTTTATTATATCTCAGTAGAAATTTAGCATTTTGATGAATTAATTGGAAGCTTTTATTACGTATAAATTGGGAGGACTAAAAAAAAGAGATATAGTTCTACTCAGCCGAACCTGGGATCTTATGTTTTCGTGACTGATATTCTTCCCTTTGAGTCTGCGAAGATATTTTTTTCAAGATGTCTTTATACTGTCATGATGACGCTTATAATTAGACATCCCTTAATTATTGACAAGGGATGTATATAATTGATAAACTAATTGATAAACTTTCATTCAGCAAAGTCTAATATTTGAATTACCAAACTTTCCTTTACGTGCTTAAAATTAAGCTGATACAAAATTTAAAAAAATAAAAAATTTGAATATGCAAACAGCTTTAGTCCTATAAAAACATAATATTCAGTTTTGCTAATGATTTAAATTTATTTAAATACTAATATTATGAAATGAATGTTCACAAGTTCATTTCTAAGAAGAAATATTATTTTATTCATTGGTTATTAGTCTCCCACATATGTATAACGGTAATTAATAATAAAATGGTCATTCAAGACTTTTGAATAGTCATATGGATAAAAATTTGTTATTCGATATTCAATGGAATTGAACACATAGGCTCTACAAATTTTTATGCAATTCTATGCGATTCGTTAAATCGCTTAATTGAATGTTTTTTTTATTACATTCAATCAAATGCAAGACTGAATTCAAACGAAGATTGAATTTAAATTCGTTTCTGCAAATTGATAAAATCAGTTTGAAAATTAGTCCTTTCCACAACATAAAAATTAAACAAAGTTCACAATTACAAAAGTGCACTCATCGACTGAAAGTTTTATGCGCAATTTGCACTTATATTGTTAATGGATACATTATATTTTGAGCAAAAATTCTCCACGTGCATCATTTACGAAAAAAAATGGCTAAACGAATTTTTGTAAAATTTCGCGTAAAATTTGTCTGGGTTCACCCCTTAAAATCTAATTTTAAATTTATTTTATTGCCCGAAAAAAATTTAATACCCATTATAATGGACGCGTTGACTGAAAAGATTAACCATAAAAATTTTTTATGTATTTTCCCTCGAATTCCCTCTTTCTCTGGCCCTCTAACTTTTCCCTGGGCTTTTTCTATCCCTCTCTCGTTCTCGCTTTTCCACCTTTTCGCGTAGTATTTTATGGCACTCGTGCTTCTCTCTCTCTCTCTCTCTCTTTCTCTCTCTCTTCCTCATTCTTTACCATTGTACGTCTCTCCCTCCAGCCTCTTTCGGTCTGGCAGATATCTCTTCCTTTTTCTTCGCACGCTCCTCTCTCCTTCGTCTGTCCCTTTTTTCGCAACTTTCTCACTCCCGGTACTTCGTGCGAACTACGTGCACTGATTGAGATCGTCGAAGACAGCAGAATAGGCCGCCTCGACTTTTTTCGGTGAAAAGTGCTCTGAAATATTCATTGGCTGTGAGGCAAGAAAATGAAGCCTTTTCTTTTCCTTCGTTTGTCTCCTTTCATCATTCCTAGTTTAATCAATGCATATTATTCTTCGGTCTGATTGCTTGACATAGTTTGAACTTGATTGGTTTTGGAGGGAAAATATGTTTACTAGCTTTTTTTTTTGGTGTTGTGGAATTATTACCAGGTAAATTTGACATTGCGCAGAGAAACTGGAATGAAAGGAAATTTATGCAAAGCCGTTCTATTGATTCTGCAGCTTGATGTGGGCTTGTTCACATATTCTATAATTAATTATGTTTATTTATTATGCCAGTGCTTTGAAATATTGGTTAAAATGCTGCTTCAAATGAAAGTTTATATTAGTATAGTCATTTCTATAGGTTGATTATGGTGCACGTATGTAAGAGCATATTCAGGATACTTATATTTTTAGCTTACTATAACTATTAGCATTAATAGCAATTAGTATATATAATTTAATTGGTCATTAGCGTTCACTTTTGAAGTTTGAGAAATGAACGAAATTATAATTCGACTTAAATGTTAAGAATTAGTCTTTATTTTAGGTCTTTAATTTAACTAGCTTAGGAGATCTTCTTCTCAATTCTTAATGCAAACTATTTTACTACTCTCGCACAGTAAGCAGCTTCCAAGAAATCAAAATCTTTAGTTTTCTAAACGAAATCCTCATTAGAAATGCAGTAAAAGACTTAAAACATCAAAGAATAAACTTTAAATGCTGCTTTAAGGCTGGATAATATATTATTATTTATTATCAATAGAAATATTATATTAATATATAGTATTTTATTGATTAATTTATATACACTTTAAAACACATTAACATCAAATTTGCTATGACGAAAAAGAGGGCACGACTTGAAAGAAAACTTATAGAAATAAAAACTCCTTCTCTTGATTCCCTTCTAGTGAGAAAACGTGTAAGCTACAACCGTTGCCGATACTAATGCTAGCAGCCTTTTCACACGTTCGCCGCCTATTGCACTTTTATGCTGCTATTTTCGTTGAAGAAGCCAATGGCTTCTTAGCTATTATTCTTCTATTAATTGTTTTTTTTAAAGCATTTTTATTTTCTGTTATCTTTTAATTTAGAAATATCGTTAATATTGTTCGTTTTATCTATAATGAAGAAACTTCTATTATCTATTTTTAAAAGAAATGTTTTTACTGAGCACTGAAATTCTTCTAGATGTATTGTATTGTAGTAAACGATAAATTAAGATTTTATATATCTTTCAAAATAAGACAAAATTTTATTTTTATAAGCTTAGGTAAAAAAATGAGATATTCAAAAAGTAATTTTAAGATAAGCATTTTTTATCAATTAATTAAAACGAAAGTTTCGAAAGCAGGGTTTTAATTAACTTTTCAAATCTTACTTTCAGTGAAAAGTAAATAGCGACAAAACAGAAAAAAAATAACAGAAAAAACGTCGAGGAAGAAAATAAAAACCTCGGGAACAAAAGTAAAAAGTAGTCACCACTAGTGGAAGAAACCGCAGAAAGCAGGGTCGTCTATGACACGGGAAATAATACCGGCGGGCGCGTGGGTTTGCGCAATACTTTTTCGAAGCACTTCTCTAATTGGTTTGAACGAAGTATCAGGCAAGTGTTGATCGAGAATAAGAAGAATACGGCGCGAGGAAAGAGGGAAAAACGAGAGGAGAGAAAAGCTGGAAGATGAAAGACCAGAGGTTCGCCCGCCGGGATTCCCGTCTATTTTAGAAATATATACGTATATACATATTGGCGAGGATCGAAGTCATGCTATCCTATATAGGCGCGGAGGCTTATATATATTGTGTCCTCGGCGGTTGGAGCCTCTTCTTTTCTTTTTGCATTTATCGGCCAGAGGAGCAGCTTCCACACGCGCGAGCGCTAAGTCCAGATGGAAGAAAAATATTATTCGACAGCGAATCCTTTTATTGGGGAATCTATTTTTCAGAGTTATTATCTCAAGGCTGCAAACCTACACTGCGCAGGAAATAGCTTCGATAACCGCTCGGCGATTGGGGTGGGAAAGGGAAGAGAGAGAGAGAAAGAGAGAGTAGAAAAGGAGAAATATGGAGAAAGACTGACGAGGATAAAGAGCTAGTTGGCGAGCGAGAGAGAGAGAGAGAGAGAGAGAGATACTGTGTGGTGACGGAAAGAATCAGGAACAGGAATGTTGGTGAAAGAAGGGAACATCGAATGCAAAAAAATATTGCAACTAAACAGAGGAACAGGGATAAAGCGGGTATTGTAAAAAAAGGTGAAATGAAATAAAAGTATAGGAATGTACGAGTAAATAGTAGGTTCAACAATTCAGTTATCGCTTACATGATTTTGTATATTTATATATATAAAAAAAATAACGCACGTTAAACTTACAGAATCAGGCCCCAGTTACTTTTAGAGCAATAAGACCGAATCGCAAAGGTCGTATACTATACGAGTGCATAGCAAGCCACGACAAGAATCGACTTTGAACTTGCTCGACTCGCGACTGCAAATTTGTTTATAACTTATTATCTATTGCATTTAGAGAGACGCGGTTTCCACGCAGACCTTTGTTAATACTTATTGCATAATGTTGTTGACAAATATTTGACAATTTCGAAAATTCATAACAGACTTTTGTCAATTAAAGAAAAAAATCGTCTGAATTAAAAGTTTTTTGTTTTAATTTTTTTTTAGTTTAATAAAATTTTTAATCAAATCGTGCCTGTATAGTATGTATCTAGAAGTATTCAGGAATGCCGTGGAATTTTTTCTAGATATTTGTTTAATACTAGTCTTCACACCGGCAGATTGAAAATAAAGTAATTTTTATTTTCCGTGCGATCGCGTCGCGAGCTAATGTTTTTACGGCTGGATAGTAAGTTGAAATTGTCAGCTACGCTTCTCGCACAAGAGTCAAAACCGATGATTTCACTGCCCTTCTCCCCGCAGCTTGAACCTGAGCACGCTCCTTAAGAGTGTCTTAATCCTTTAAATAAGCGTCTCCTTTAAATAAACAAAGTAAATCTGCAGTTTACTGCAGATTGAACATTAATATAATCAATCAATTTATCTATATTTTCCTGTTGAATGTAGAGTTCCCTTTTTCAAAATTGATAAGGCGTTTTCCTTTCCTTAAACGCATGCCACAATGATGTTCTTGTTTTACGTGGGATAAAACATCTTATCAATTTTGAAATGGAAGGTCTGCCTAGCCTTCGATTAACCATAATGGGACGACATGAAAGACGAGATAAACTCCCTACGCGCCATTAAAAATGGATATTGTGTTCGCTGGCGTCCACGGTGCAGGGTGGTCGAGCAACTTTTCTTAGTTTTATAATAAAAATTTTTATATTTTATTTTAGATGTTCAATCCAATTTTTCGATAAAGTCAGCTTTTCGATGTAAAAACATTTTCATCATATTTTTCTGGACTAATCTCCGTTCTTTTACTGCTCTTACGTCTTTTTTTTTGTCTAGTTTCCATTTTCACCGATAACAGCAGATAGTCGATACTCATAAAAGTGAACGGTCACAAGTGGTTGCGCGCATGTTTTTTTTTCAAACTTTGAAAAATCCTACGTCTGCAAAGAGCTTTTACCGTAACGAAGCTTAAGCGTTTTCGTGTCCGAATGAAGTTTGCAAGATTCAGTTTTCACTTTAACAGATTTTCTGTTTAATTTACTTGTCAATTTTTATTACATTCGACTGTTGAGTTTTTTTTAGCATGCTTTTTGAGCGTGCTTTGCTCATTGCATTGAATTCTCAAAAAGATCAAGTCATTCTCAACAGCCCTTAACTCCTTTTCACCGAATTTTAATATTCGTATTTTTACTCAACTCCCAAAGTCCTTTAATTCATCCACTATAAATGTCGGCTTGATCGTTTACACACCAGAAGCACCGAATGCCTCCTCCATCAATACACAATTCGCCCCGAGAGCTTCGACTTTTGTTTCTCCGTCGGCCCTTTGCATTCGAAATTCAGCAGTTCAAAGGCAACATCGCTCTCGCTCGTAGCAGTTAGTTCCTTAAAATAATACGCGGCAGCCGTCACGTCATCTTTCATCCGGAGCCCCATTCTAGCCGGCTGCCGCGGAGAGAGTTCTCTCTCTAATTGAGCGAAATCAAAGTCCCGACAAGCTCGCCTGGCTGCAACAGCGGCGGCAGTCGAGTGCGCAGCGTTGCGCCGCTCGAACAACTCGGCCGGGCTCCGGCGAAGTTAAACGGGCCGCACGCTGCACGCGCGTATGATCGACCCGAATGCTTCTCCAAGTTATGGCAGCCCTGGCCGGGGGGGGGGGG
>UCOM01005137.1:0-10114 GCA_900474385.1 Ormyrus pomaceus | reverse complement strand
CTCTCGAGATAATCGATCGTCCCCCCCCCCCTCCCGCGGCTCGATTGTTTTCCGATGATGCGCTTTTTCTTCGTCGGGTGTCACCCGGCCGCTCGGCGCTAATTAAACCTTCGATTACGGCCGCTTAATTTTATCGCTAACGATCCTCGAGGATTTCTGTTTATCTTCGCCGAGGAGCTGCGGCGGCGGCGGCGGCGGCGGCACAGCGCAGCGCAGCGCAGCGGCGCTCTTTGTGTCGGCGACTCGAAATTTCCGAGCGAGCGAATTTGAATCCGGTCTGCGAGGGTTTTAATGAATAAAGAACAACATCATTTTCCTCGACGGCCTCTCGAAGCCGTCGTCGTCGTCGCGTCGGGCGGCGTTTGCGGCTCTTTTAAAATAAATTAAAGCTCCCCGAAATGACCATATCGTCTGGGTTGGGGAAGCGACGAGAGAGGGATCCTTTGTCTCTCTCTCCGTAAACAGCCGGCGAATTTAACAATCGAACAATGAACAGCTCGGAGAGAGAAAGAGAGAGAGAGAGAGACAGAGAGAACTCCCAAAGAAAAAGCCCTTCTTTCGACTGCTTATCATAATGAGGAGTAAAACGAGACAGAGAGAGCGCCCGAGTAAAATGGGTAAACAAAAGGGTCACAAGCGGGTAGCTAATGCGGCGACGCACAAAGCGACTCTCTCGCGATTCTGGCTTTTATTCGTCGAAAAAAAAAAAATATCGCTAGAGAGAGAGAGAGAGAGCGACGACGTCGACGAGTGGGACGTGCGACGACGGCTCTGCGACGTCGACGACGACGACGACGACGACTACGACGATGACTGCTCTTGCGGAGAGAAAATGTGAAAGCTGAAGCGGCCGCCGCGCGCCATTCTTCGTTCCCAGAAGAGCAGCAGCCGCAGAGAGAGAGAGAGAGAGAGAGAGACGAGAAAAGAAAACAGAAAAGTGACCTCGATCCGCGGAAACGTGTTCGATCCTCTCCCGCAGTCGGAGGGAAAAGCTGCTGCAGCGAGAAACGCTCCCGTGTGTGGCGTCTCTCTGTGTACGTGTGCATGCGCGCACTCGACCCCGTCGCTGCTCGTTTTTTGTCTCCCCGATGCCTATACAGACGAGTCGCGGATCCCTCCTATATAGAGGAGAGAGATTTCGATCGGCGAGATTCGCGCGCCGATTTGGAAGGCGGAAGAGCTGCTACGAGCGCGCGTCGGCTTCCAGTTATTCTTCTTTTTTTTTCGCCGTTTTTATTTTCCGCGCGCCGATCGGTGCGCCGCGATACAAAACCGGCTCTCTCTCTCTTTCTCTCGAGGGCTGCTGCTCGCTTTGCCCGTATTCGTGGCGCGCGGCGAAAATCCTCGCGGGGGAGGGAAACCGCGCGCGTTTCCCTCGATCGACGAATGACTAATTGCGATCGCGGGAGACAGAAACGGGTGCCGTCGAGGAGTCGAGGGAAAACTCGTCGCTCCTCCCCGGAACGGCTCCCGATTTCCAGGCGCGATCGTCTCGAATTACAGGCGTTTTTCACGCTAGAAAGCTCCGCCGGGCGATCGGCGCGATATTAAAAAAAAAGAAAAAAACAGGCTACCGGAGGCGCGCGCTGTGCTCTCTTTCCCCTCAGCTGCACGGCATAATGCGATTATAATGTTTCCGATCCGATCGATGCGCGCGCGGGCACTCGGTTCGAGTTTTTTGTACGAAAAATTTCTCCCGCGGATAATCGCCGCGGCTGCTCTCCGAGCTAATTAACTTTACGCCGGCGAGCATTCGAAAACGCTGCGATCCGCGCGCGCATAAGGACCCAATTTCCATCCGGTGAAATCCGAGCGAATCCCCCGCAGCGCGAACGCGACGCGGCGCGCGAAAAAAGGCCGCGCGCGGATCCCCTTTTTAAAAATTAGAAAGCCCCGCGCCGGGGAAAAGTTTGCTCTCCGGCTCTCCGGCTGCTTTAATCCGATCGATAAGCGAGGCGGGAGAGCTCGGCTTTTTTTTTGCACGGCAAGGGAAAACCGCTCGAAAGCAAACGAGCCGCAGCCGCCGCCGTGGATGATGATGATGCCGACGGCGATGATGATGATGAGCCAGCCGCGGCAAATGGACGGTGGAAGATGAAAGAATGTAAGCATAATACGTATAGTAGGTGTGCATATTTACCTAACGGATCGGCGTCGGCCGCGTGGAAGGAGTGCTGACCGAGGCGCGAGGCCGTCTGCCTGTTGTTGCCGACCATGGCTCGCCAGACTGCAAGGCAAGGAGGAATTCACGTTTAATTAAGGGGATTTACACGCAAGCTTGCCCACATCTTTTATCTCTCTCATTCTCTCTCCGGAGGATTTCTCTTTTGCGCTCCAACGCCGAGAGAGAGAGAGAGCTTTGCTCTCTCGGCGAGTCTGCTGCGATTCCGATCTGCTTCGGTTGCTCTCGCTCCCGAGTGTTATTGACTCCTTCTGATTTAGAAGCTCGCGCGCGGGCTTCCTCTCGGTGGGTTCATGCGGAGCGAATAAAGCGAGCGCTCTTTATCTATTTTTTTATCGGACTGCCGTGTTATTATACCGGCGATTAAAAGTCCGCCGCCGTGCAATAATCAACTCTTAATAACAACTCTGACAAATGTATACATCCGATTTCAGGAGAAATCGGACGCGGCGGTGTGTACCTTCGGCAAAAGAGAAACCCTAATAACCATTTGCGGAGCGCAGAGTGAGAGAGAGAACAAAAAAACTGGCATGTCAGCTCACTGGGCGCGCAACGACGTATACTCACTTATATCCTTGGCGCCGCGCTGGTAGGGGTCCATCTCGTCGAGCCTGTCGTCGTCGAGGAGGGCCAGGTTTTTCAGGCTCGTCACCAGGAGGTTCTTACTGCAGTCGGGCTTCGGCGAGTCGGCGCAGTACTGGGCGACTTCCTGGCTGAAGATGCGGTACAGGTGACTCATCTGCAATCGAGAGAGGAGGCGATTAGAAATCTCCCAGGCATTCATTGTGGATTTAAAATTGTACGCGAGATGTATTCAATTCTCGCCGGCTTTTTGCGCGGCGTATAAGTCGTATTGTAAGATTTTTATTGCCTTGCAAAAATAGAGGTACATTCATTGCGATGCATCGACGGTAAATAAAACTCCGACGACTGACAATTAATTTTCAACCCAAGGCGGAGGGAATCGCCGATAATTGATTTTTTTTTCTCATCATTTCAAGACCGCCGGTTCAAAGCCGCGTTAACGACCGACTTTGGCTGCATTCGTTCGATTAATCGAAAACTATTACGCGGTGGCATTTAAAAATTAAGCGCGCCCCGCTCATCGATTCCCGGCCATCCTCGTGCGGCAATCGCGCGCCCCAAAAATATTGTACAACGCCGCTCGGCGGCACGTCCAATTCATTTCAAAAGCTCGAAGAGGCGCACGTACGCGTTCGGGGCGAAACCCAGCCTTGCGCCTCGAGAGAGCCGCCGAGTTTCAAAATCGAGCGCGCGGCCCGTGTCGAAAACGAAAAGAAAAGGAGAGAGAGAGAGACAAAAAAGCGGAGGACCGCGAGGAGCGAAGGCAGCGAGGAGGAGGAGGAGGAAGAAGAAGACGAAGGCGGCGAGAGAGACCCGGCGGTTAGTTAACCGTCTCGCTAGAACATTCCGGCCGCGCGTTCGGCGAAACTTCTCTCGGGGATTTGTTAAGCGCGCGGCAATCGTATGCAAGTCGCGCGCGCGTCTCTCTCTCTCTCTTTTCCTCCTTCTCTCTCTGTCTCGCCGCGCGACTCGTCGCGTTGCGCCGAGCAAAAACAATATAATATCCTCGAGCGTCGCGCGTCCCCGCAATCGCGATTTTACGAACGAGCCGCGAGTCTACGTTACGGAAATAATAGCCGCCGCTTAACGACCCGACGAGCGGCCCGCAAATTCCTCGGAACTGCCGATTTCGGCACTTTTTTGCTTTTTTTCTCTCCCCTCCCCCTCCGAGCCGCAGAGATCGAATCTCGCTTCACGCACAGGTGTAAAAAGGACAAATCGCTCTCCTCGGCACAATGCTCGACCCAGATGCATATTTGCACGAGGAAGGAGAGAGAGAGAGAAAGATCGGGAACGCCGATATATTCGCAGTCGCAGCGCGTGGTGCCTCGCTCTCGAATCGTTTGACGGATATCGAGAGAAAGCAATCGGCAAACACACAGCGCCCGACTATTCAAACAGGCGGACGCGCGCCGCGTAATTAGCGCGTAAAGCCTTCTCCCTTTTTTGCTTTTTACGAACGCAGAAGCGAGAACTCTCCGGCGAGAGCTCCGCGCGGCGTTTCGTTCTCGAGCTCTCGGGGAAGGTTGCGGCGGGGGAGGAGGCTGATATAATTATTTGTAAAAGCAGGCAAACCGGCCGAAGGAGATTGGAGCCTTGCGAGCAGCCTCAGGGGTTTCTATGAGTCGATCTCGTTCTTGAACTTTGCCGAGGCTCTTGCCTTGTGCCTATTTCGTCGACGCGACGACATAAATACAATCCCCCCGTTCGGCAAATGATTCACAGGCGTCTCTGCGTAAAAATTGAAAGAAAATCGAGAGCGCGCCGCGACGAATGACCCTCGCGACGAGTCCCCCCGGCGAGTTTGCCGTCGAATAAAAAAATCTCCGTTTAAAGCCCCGAGAGCGAGAAGAGCGTGGATTTGCTCACCTTCTCCTCCCTGGTGAGGAACTCCCACATGGGAATAGCGGAGCCGCAGGCACGCGCGACGCAGCACACGAGCACGAGTGCGAGCATCGCGAGCATCGAGCTTCCCCGACGATTGTTCCTCGTCATCGTTTTTTCGCCTCTCTTTTTCCTTTTCCTCCCTCTGGCTGCCTCTCTCTCTCGTTCCGCGCGCCGGCGAATCGGAAATCTCGGGCTGGGAGCTTGAAAAGCGCTGTACTGTGCGAAGATCGGCTGCTGCTGCTGCTGCTGCTGCCTGCTTCACTGATCACAAAAGTCTATATCTATCTCTCTCTCTCGCTCGTTCGCCGGGAGAGAAAAAAAGTAAAAGCGTCCTTATTCTTCTCTCGCTGCACACAAACACTCTCTCGGCTCTGCTCTCCTTTCTCTCTGTATATCTCTCGGCGAAGCACTGTGCGGCGTGGAAAGAAAAGCTGCGTGTACGCTTTTACGTCTGCGTTGCGACTCGATTGCTTTTGGAAATGAGCTTCTGCTCCGTTGCCTTGTGTATATCCGTTCGCTATCGGTTCTCGAAAGTCAACTGAGCCGACCGGCACGCACGCCGTTAGTTTTATGCCCGCGGACGAAGAGAGTCCGAGAGCCCACTCGGTTTGTAGTCCCCACCAGACCGGTGCGGGATTCCCTCCACGTCTCGCGCGCGGCGCCGAGAGAGCAGCTTCGCAGTCGCTTGTTTACGCGCGTAAGCCCATTTTTTTTTTCTGCCTCCTCTCTCTCTCTCTCTCTCGGGCGTCTTCTCTCCGTCGGCTTTAGAGGGGGTGGGAAAAATAGACGCCGATTTGAAACTTGGTTTTCCCCGCCGCCGCGCGCGCTTCTTGTTTTATCGCCGCGAGGAGTGATGGATTTTAAGCCGCGCGGGATAATATACATCGTTGCAAGATCGATTCGAGGATCGAGCCGCGTGCTTTTAGGGTAATGAAGCTGCAAAAACGGTTTTATTCCTAGGCGAGGCTGAGTCAGGGATATTTTTACTGTTTTTCTGATTGCCGAGAGAGAGAGAACGGTTTGGGTGAAGTAAGGCGGTGAACTACATACCGATCTCGGCGCGAGAGAAATTGTAACGATGGTACTGGGAGAGTATACATCGTTCGCGGTTTCACGATTGGGACTGGACTGCAATTATTGACGTTTTCATGCATTTGGTTGGGGTAATTTTTAGGTCGGAAAATGTGGGTTTACGAGTTTGTTATGGTAATTTTTTATGCCGTGTTTTCTCTTTATTTTAAGCGCTGATTGTTAACGATCTATAAAAGAGCAATTGCAGAAGGATTTTTAGATTTGCGCGCAACCAATGCAAAGTGATTAAATTTAACTTCCACTTTAGTTTCACGTGTCTGCTCGTTGCCTCGCCGTGAAATAATTCCCGAGAAAGTGAATACTGCTGTTCAAGATTCATACACTCTATAAATAACTTCAATGTGAGAAAATTGTATAATATTCGCATAAAGAATATTATTAAAGTTTTATCGATCGGTGAAAATATTTTTAAAAAAATCATCAATTTCAGCTCTTCGACTCCTTATCCGTTCTTTTTTGGTTGTTAAAATTCACTGTATAAATATTATTACGAGCTGCATGAAAATTCATAAAGTATTTTTGTAGGTGATTTTACTTGCCGCAGATGCTTTCGGCCGTACGTGACTCTTTTAATTATTCTATCTACGTACGAATTGCGATTAAGATTATATGCAATCTATTGCGTGCGAGTTTCATAAATACTTTATATGCGATATGAAAATGCGAAAATACACGCGGCCTTTTATTTTAGGAGAAAATGTTTTTAAAAACACCTCCGCTAATATTTTACATTTATGGCCATTAGGCGGAAGAACGCCACGACGATGCAAACTTAAAAAAAAAAAGAAAAAGAAGAAAAATGAGCATCGAACTATTGTCTTGAGCGGAGCTTGTTTTTAAAATCTTTTTCAAGGCGATAAGAAAGCAATTAATCTCTCGAACACGCAAGGTTTTCTGCACTTAGTCTTAATTAAGGCGAAGATTATTTGTTATAATGTAAAAATTCATAGCGTCCCCTGCATATTTTTCATTCTGACGCAGAAAAATTTTTATTTTCACCGCGCGCCTATACAGATTAAAATCGCGCGGCGCTCACTGTAATTAAGACATTTAAATTAACATATATTACTCTCCGCCGTTAAAAAATAAAAGCAAAACACCACCGGAGCCATTTCTCTCTTCTATTTACATAAAAAATTACCGAAGCACAATGTAAACATGCACGTTTAAAGAGCCGCGAGTCACTCTTTCCCGAGAGCAATCCCACCGCCGCGCCGCGCGGATTCAAAAGCTTTATAATCGCCAAACTTTTTCGAACGATGATAAAACCGCGCGGGCATCTGAATTATTAGATAATGCTTTATACATTCGGCCGCGCGCGCGTATATAGAAAGCAGCCGCGTTCCGCGAGTCGTGTCAACAGATTTTATAATTTTATAAAGATGCAAATTCGCCGGGCGATAAAAACAAACGGCGCCGAATATCGTAGGCATGCATAATATGCCCGCGCGCCTCGTCGGCGTGTATATACGCACACCCGACAAAACGCAGGCTACGGGTTATATGCCAAAAATATTTACGCAAACAGCGGCGAACGAGGTGGCCCGCGTCGCACGCGGCCGGTCATTTTAATAAAAAAGCAGTTCAACAGCCAAATCTGCAAGCGCCGAAGCCGTAAACACTCCGCGGAACGAGCCTAACGAAAGCTCGGACGTCGCGGGACGTCGTCGCTCTCCAAGTGAGATCAGTGTGAAAAATATATTTTTCGCGTCGCGTATCGATGTGCTTCGGATATACGTGTTTATGTTAAAATGATCGAGGGGAAAAAGGATCCGCCGTCGCGGCGGCGGCGGCGGCAGCGGCGCCGGGCGACAATTTTTTTTCTTTTTTTTCCGTAAACATCGCGGCGCGCCGTGTTTACCGAAAAACCGATCCCAAGGATGGCCATGACGCAGGTCACCGTCCAATTTCTAGTTTTTTACGAACCAATTAATATATCGGGAGAAAGAAGCAGCGCGGAACTGCGGAGTTGCCGCGGCGGGAATATCTGTTTACCTCCGGGGACGTCCTTTGGAAGGACGATATCTCGTGTCTCTTTTTCTTTTTTTTTCGTCGCTCGCATACAATTATAACCGCCGCGACTGGCCACAAGCGAAAGGCTGGAACAATGGGCCGTGGCGGCGCGCAGATGTGTGTGCGAGAGCGCGCGCCGCGAATGGCTAATGCGAAAAATGCATCATCCGAGAGAGCGCGAGAGAGTTAACCCGGTTTTTTTTTTTCGGGCCGTGCAGTTTCGCCCGCGGGAACTTTGCGACCGATTTCATCTGCGAGAGCTCGAATCCTGTTTCGGTTGGGAGCTCGAGAGTTAAAAAAAAAAAAAAAAATACAGAGAGAGAGAGATGCGAGCCGCAATTTATTTAACGACGTTTTGTTTGGCAGTTATGGCTGCAAAAGAATTCGAAATAAACAGATCGTAAAACGGTAGACGCTTACTTTTTTTTTTTTGGTTCGCGCAAAGGATACATTCGGTTTTTTTTTGCGCGGGATCTGCATACATGCTGTATGTTACTTTGTTTAAATTGGGTTCGTGGCGTTTTTATTTCGTTTCGTTTGAAGGCAAAGACTTTAAATATTGATGTACATAAAGGCGCGCAGAACCGCAACTCCATACGCAGTTAATACGAGATTAAGCCATAAACGAGGATAGCCGATAAACTATCCAACTCAAAGGGTGTCAGAAGTATTAATTTCTCCCAACGGTTCATAAATTAAATATTTTTTTTATCTATAATTATTATTATAATCGTAAATCGCGAATAAATAATTTTTAAACATTTGGAAATTGCGCATCAAGTTTAAATGTTTACTTCCGAGTACTGAACCTTGGCCAAAATACGAGAGTTAAAATGGAATGAATTATGAAGCTAATAAAATATATTTTATGCTTTAGTTAATTTCAGGTAGCCAATATGAAATCAATACTTGAATATAAATTGATCAATCAGAATATGTTAATTTAAAAATTAGTTTTTCAATACTAAACAGCCTGAAAAACAGACGGAGTTATAAAACTGAACTGCCATTGAATCGATCTTAAATATATATAAAATTGCATAAAGCTATTTAACGATAGGAAGAAAAAGGTGACATAAAATGAATAAGGTCACTGTTGAGGCAAACGTCAATTCTTTCTCAATTTTTCTCGACATTACGTTCTAATCTCTAAAAATAAAACACAGTTTTCATCAAGGAGATAGATTATCCAATATTACAAAAATAAACGCCAAAGCCCCTAATTCAAGATGCAAAATAGGCCACCCGCCTATATTATATCTTGCATCGATGGTTTATAATTAAGATTGACAATTGAAACATACTTGCAATCGCAACGCTAATTACGTGACGCTTAATTTTGGAATTTCTTCTAGCGTTATTACGCAGTGCAATTTCTTCTCCCCGGCAAAGCTGCATAATTCCAAATTTGAAACGAAAGCACGCACATCGACTTTCCGTTTACCGCAAGCAGCTCCGCCGCGAAATTCGATTCAGCGAAGCGTTTTCCTTGCGAGCATCCTCCCGCAGATTGACAATCAACATTCTCTCATTACCATAATATTTACGAGAGGAGCATCGAGATGCCTCGCATACCTGTCGGCTTACGCCTTACGGAATTCCGAAAAGCGCAACCGGATGAGATGTACACTGTCGTCACTCTCTTCCCTAAAATTCGCTCGGTCATCCTCGCCTAGGATCAGCCCCAATTTCCCCCGGCGGATGATTCCGGGATGACTCCATCGACCGTCTTGCGTGTGTCATAGCGAAATCGAAACGGGGCTCGCACGCAAATCGATTTGCGTCACCCGGCCGGCGCCCGAATTTTTGCATCTGCTCTTACCCAAGAGGCAGAGCTGAGACGCCGACAGAGAGAGAGAGAGGAGGAAAGAAGCTCCATAAAAACGATAAAACGAAGAGGTGTAGCGAGTAGCGAACCGGCTCGGGAGAGGAATTACGTCGAACGGAACGCGGAATTCCATCGCCCCGGGCAGGGCAATGACTGTGTGCGGCTCTCCTCTGGCGGCTACGTGGTGTATATAGTAACGCTCTCGAGCGCGACCGAAAGAGAGACAGAGGGAGAAGTGAGAGAGAGAGAGAGGATGCATTTCCCGTTTGGTCCGCGCGCGACGACTTCCGGCGCGTCACGTCCTCCGCTCTTTCCGGATCGCGAGCGAACGCGGCTGAGTTCGCCCTTTAATTGGGTCGCGATGTTTTTGTCGAGAGACAGAGGAGCCGAGCGCGCCGAGAGCGCTGGGACGAGTCTGTTTGTTTGTTGATTCCTTCTCCTTTTTTTTTGCTTCATCGGAGCAGGGAAACGATTCAATTTCGCTTCTTTTTTCGGTCCCCCCCCCCCCCCCCCCCCCCCCCCCCCCC
>UCOM01005136.1:0-10116 GCA_900474385.1 Ormyrus pomaceus | reverse complement strand
ATCATCAGTCATTGTCCCCATCTCAAATTTAAGATTGCCGTGAAAAAAGCGGAATTTTAGAGTACCAATCTGTGCGAAACGCGCGATCGAAATCCAAGTCCCTTTAAATGCGTTTCACCCCCTTAGGGTGGTTTCCGGAGGTCGGGATGGTCATGACTGATTGTCCCAATCTCAGATTGAAGATCGCCGTGAAAAAAGCGGAATTTTAGAGTACCAATCTGTACGAATTGGTACTCGTCATTTTCCGATTTTTATATCTCTAATTAAGGGTAGTTTAGGGGATGGGAAGTTAATTATTATACTTGATATAATTATATTCGAGCTTTATCTAGTACTATTTGATGCTCGGGGGGGTAAAAATCGGATTTTGGCGATTTTGGAAATTTCGTTGGACTCCAACGATGCAAACTTCAGGTACATAATTGGATCTTATCCGGCAATACTCGTGAATCACCTTTACTTAAGTATAATTTACAAACTTTAAGTTTTTTCGTGTTTTTTTTAAATGTCCTTTTGTGTTTCCGAGCTTCGCGTGGGAAACAAGGAGGGAAAGAAAACACACTAGAGTGCACTATAGGCGTGATGGCTTTTATTACTTTTGATTCCCTATTTGTTGCGAGAGCGACCATGCGCTAACGCTGCCGTACATTGAGAGTGCACACCGCCTCGCGTCGCGCGTCGACGGAACTCGCCGGGCCTGCCCGAAGACCCGCGCAAGCGTACTCATTGCACTTACTACAACACCTTTCAAACACGCACACATATATAAGCGCATACATAACACTTCCCCCTGTGAAGAAGATTTTTCACTCCGGATGTCACTAACAAGTAATGAGTTATGGGGTTCCCATAACGCGCCGGAGACGTGATCTTCCTTTTTGGCCTGCTGCTGAGAAGCATCGGCATTACGATTAGCGGGAATTTCCACCTCAGAGTTGCCTGCGACATTTGTTGGGGAGCTTTCCTGGACATTGATAGACGGTACATTTTGTTCGGTGGTGGGAAGAGGAGTCTCCTTTTTACCCGTACATGATAATCGCCATTTTGCTTGCACATTTTTATTGTTTTTTCGTCGACCGCGTCTATTTGATCCGCGTGTCGAGTCCATATTTTTTCATCTAACAAAATCTCATAATGCAGTTTTCTCAAGATTTTAATGATGTTACCTAGAAGCCATTTTTTTGTACTTCCATAATTTCTCGCCACTACACGGTGATCTAGACTGAACTTTTTACTTTTAGATGGTCGTTTACACTATCTTTATCTTCGATATTTACAGTAAGTTTAAGTAAATCTAATTTACCTCTAGTCTTTCTCCCTAAAAATAATTCTGCCGGAGATTTTCCCATTGCACTATGCGGCATACGTCTATATTTCACTATTACATTTCTTACGCTACGTTTTATGTTTTTTGTATCACTAATTATTTGAACATACCGTTCCGCTTGCCCGTTAGTAGTGGAGTGAAACGGCGCAGAAAGTCTGTATTCAATGCCATTACTACTCAGAAATTTCTGGAAGGCTTCTGAGGTAAAGGTTCTGCCATTATCCGATACAATTACTTTAGGCAGGCCGAATTGAGAAAAGACTTTCTCACATGTCTCAATGGTCGTCTCAGCAAGCATGTTGTTGACGGCACGTATTTCCGTCCATTTCGAGAAAACGTCCACGAGAATGAAAAATAAGACCCCCATAAATGGCCCAGCAAAATCCACATGAACCGTTTGGAAATGGTTCCATGGCCGGTTCCCAGGAATGCGTAAGGACTTTGGTTGGGATTATTTCTAGTTAAAGCGCATACTTCGAAGGATTTTGCGAGCTTTTCTATAGTCACCAGCAATGGCTCATCGCAAGCCCTTTCATCTTTACGATGCCAAAATGGCCTACGTGTAATTCTCGCAAGACACGTTCGCGCAGTTTTTTTGGTATAACTATTCTATCGGATCTAACTAGTAATCCATTTAGTAATGGAAAAAAATTAGTATAAAGCTTATTATTCGGCTGATTTTCTTATCGTTTTGTGTTAACTCGCATATATGAAACGTATCAATGGTAAGTATATCTAGTGTCTCCATGTAGAATACGTCGACTACATCAGGGTTTTTATCACTTGCAGCCAGAGGAAGCCTCGAAAAGCAGTCCGCATTACCATTGTACTCTGAATGTCGGTACTTAATATCGTAGTTAAACCATCTTAAAAATATTGCGTAATGTTGCATACGCATTGCGCTGTACGTCGGCAAGGTTTTGTCTGGACTAAAAATTTGCACTACAGGTCGGTTGTCTAAAATAAGCGAAAATTTATGACCGTAAAAATATTGATGCAGCTTTTTAATGGCAAAAACGATGGCGTATGCCTCCCGATCAATTTGACTATATATTTTTTTAAATTTTATTAAGGGTTTGTGATACAAACTGTATAGGTTGTTCCGAGCCATTCTCAAAGCTGTGTCAAAACTGCTCCGACTCCAACAGGGCTAGCGTTAGTAGCTAGAATCAACGGTCTGTTGGGGTCAAAAAACTTTGATAATTTTCATGCGTAAAAGCACTTTTTGCTGTTTCAAATTCATTCTGATAATCCTTTGACCACACGTACTGTACTTTATCGTTTAACAATTGGTACAACGGATATAGAATATTACTAATATTTTTCATGAACTTATTGTAATAGGTGATCATTCCAATAAATGAACGCAGTTCATTGACGTTTTTTGGTGGCGGCATTTTTGAAATAGCTTCGAATTTAGTAGGATCTTTGTGAATGCCATTAGCATCGATAATAAACCCATAATACAAAATTTTCTCTTCGAAAAACGTACATTTGCTCAAATTGATTTTGATATTGTGCTCATTTAACTTACTCAAAACAAATTCAATTGACGACTAAAATTCTTTAAAAGTGGCTGCTGCCACTCGCAAATCGTCCTGAAACACACGCACACCTTTTACAGTTCTAAACAACATACATATTTTCTAGCCATGTAGCAGGTGCAGCCGCAACGCCGTACATAAGACGCCAGACTGTATAACCCTTGTTGGGTGTTTACTGTAAGTAAGTTCGCCGCGACTTTGTCGACTGGTAGTTGTAAGTATGCTTGAGTTCAATCGATTGTTGCAAAATATTTGCAGCCAGCCAGGTCCATAAAGAGTTCGTCCGACGTAGGCAGAGCACACTCGTGTACAATGAGCTGTGGATTCACTGTCCACCTCGAAGTTGACTTTTTTTCCATTGACCTGTAGTGCCTTCGAGAATTTTCTCCTGTTCAGGACTTGCTTCTGTCGGGCCTCCATCTTGAGAATTTCCAAAATTTCCACATCGCAGGTGTCCTCCTCGAGATGATATACCGATTTTCCCTGGAAACAGACCCTTTGCAAATGTCCTCGCCGTTTGCGTGCGTTGCAGATTGTATCCTTGGTCAATCAGCAGGTGTCCGCCCTATGATTAGTGTTTCCACAAATATAGCAGTTTATTTTTATGGTGCTCTGGTTTTGTTGGTTCGAATCCAACTTCTTTGGGCCCGCCATTTTTCCGAAGTTTTTTCTATAGTTCTTCTTTTGCGCTTGAAGGTAATTTACGTTCGTTGTGGTTGGGTTCTCCCTCAGTTGATAAGCTTCTCTCTCGCACGTTTCCATTGTGATTGCCGTTTGAAGGACTTTCTCGAAGGTCAAATCCTTTGTCTCGAGGAGTCGGTTTTGAATTCGCTGATTTCCCAGATCATACACGAATTGATTTCGTAATGCCTTATGTAAAAAATCTCCAAAATTATAGGAAGCACTCAGTTTATTTAATGCTGTGGCAAAATTTTGCACAGTCTCTCCATCCAACTGTCTTCGGCAATTAAATTTAAAATTTTCCGAGATCTCAAGCGCGGTAGGAGTATATAAGCCCTTCAATTTTTCTGTCAGTTCGGCGTACGATTTTCTTCCAACAATTGCTGTTCCCAGCGTATCACAGAGTGCATTGTACGTAGTATTCCCCATATAGTGTAGTAGGTATTGAGATTTTACGGGTTTCTCCGTGATCTTCATGATGAGGAGAGCACCTTCCATTCTTTGTAACCAGCGGTCCCATTGCGACTCTCCCGGTACAAAGGGATTTATCTGTAAATTGGTATTTGTAGTGGACATATTTGTAGGCTCCGTTGATTCTTCGTCGCTCTCTGACTTGTCGGCGGGTGTGGCTCCGGTGTTTGATTGCTGCGCAGTACCAGTCTCTCAGTCGTCCTCCGTTTTCAACACGATTTTCTTTAAGAAATCAATTTTGTAGAATGTTGTTTGAAAACATTATTGTAGAATCCACTTAAACCACCGTACTCGATTCCGTGGTTAACCGTACGCACGCACTACACTGTATTTAATGTAAAGGAAGTGTTAGTTTTTGAGGTTATGTATTAACCTGCTTCTATTGCTACTTTTTTATGTATGTGACGCATTTTGTATGCAATATTGTATGCACGCTGTGCTATACGGCAACGTCAGCTTTCTGAATGTAGTTTTATAATTAAATTATCTTGAATTTCCGTGCGTCTGCAGCCGTGAGATCTGCAAGTAACCATGCATGACTACGTGTGCGATGGCTATTTCAAAGTTCTAATTTTCACCGAATTTACACAGTCCTCGTCGTCACTTTCGTGTTTCCGAGCTTCGCGTGGAAAACAAGAAGGGAAAGAAAACATACTAGAGTGCACTATAGGCGTGATGGCTTCTATTACTTTTGATTCCCTATTTACTACAAGGAGAGCGACGATGCGCTAACGCTGCCGTACATCGAGAGAGCACACCGCCTCGCGTCGGGCGACCGCCTCGCGTCGGGCCTGACCAAAGACCAGCGCAAGCGTACTCATCGCACTTACTCCAACACTTTTCAAACACGCACACATACATAAGCGCATACATAACATGTCCTTTCGATATTTCCGGCATCTACCTCTTAAAACGAGCTACATTAAAAAAATTAAAAGCAACCCGATATGCGAATGATTCCTTTCAAACATGTGATTGCTTTTAAAGTGAAAAATATCAAATGAGCCTGTTTCATAAAAATATCGATTCATAGAAATATCGAGCATTTCTGAGAATAGGGCCGCTTTCAAATTTAATGTCTAAGTACGCTAATCCATCATTGTCTTGCATTTTATGCTGGCGCTTTGTCTCCAATTACTTTTCTTAGTTTTAGGTACTAGCTTCAACAATGCAAAGAACGTCACAGAAAGTTCAAACCCATTAATGTCTAAACAAGTTAAAACTGCTACTCAGAATAACAAAAGAAGGTCTTCTGGACAAGGTATTGTATTTCTATTTATTTTATAA
Organism: Ormyrus pomaceus; assembly: GCA_900474385.1. Classification (NCBI taxonomy): domain Eukaryota; kingdom Metazoa; phylum Arthropoda; class Insecta; order Hymenoptera; family Ormyridae; genus Ormyrus; species Ormyrus pomaceus. Next base: position 4,806 of record UCOM01005136.1, on the reverse strand, counting down.
AATATACAAAGGTTACACAGCTTAGGCTAATAGGTTCTGCCTTTGTAGATATACACTTTAGTCATTTTTGACCGCCAGATATAAAAATATATACATAGTAATGTAAGTCGTCCGTGGTCTAACAATTTTATACAATAAAACACGGTATAGTATAATAATACTTGAATTGATACCAGCAGTCGGAACTCAACTTTGTGACGTACATACCGGTCTTGTACGCGTGTAGTTTGTGTATCGACCCGAGTTTTGCAAAATAAAATTCGTATTTAAATGTTAATCGCATTGACTTTATTTTTCATTAATTTTATTTGACTCCTACATGGAAATAATATGGCGCATATTGAATCATAGACTATCAATGCTACTTGGCAGCAACGTGACTCTTTAACATTCTCCGTCAGTGATGATAGTTTTGTGAGCCGGAATTAGACAGAGTATTCTGAAAAACCCTACGAAGCTGTACGGTTCGGAGCATCTTAGCTGTAAGGTACGAATTTCGAAGTAAATAACATCGAGGATTACTCCGACCTACAGTACTGCGGGGTTCGCTACTTAAAGCATCGAATTTCGAAGCTGTAAGCTGCGTATTCCGAAGTAAATAACGTCAAAGATTACTCCGATGCGTGAGACTTCGGAGTTCGCTGCTTAAAACGTCGAATTTCGAAGCTCTAAGCTACGAATTTGAAAGTATAAAACATCGGAGATTGTTCCGACGCGTGAGACTTCGGAGTTCGCTGTTTTGAGCTGCGAACTTCGAAGCTATAAGTAACTTCGTTCGTTGTATACATTAGTATACAACTACGTTCGCAGCGAACGCGTGCGAGATAATCTCCGAGCCTAAATGCATCGTACTTCGCAGCTTATAGCGACTGAGTAATCTCCGACGTTGTTTACCTCGAGCATACGTAGGTAAAAGCTTCGATGTTCGAAATGAACAGATGCGAACCTTCGAAAATGAGATCGGACAGCCGCAAAAGAGGCGTAACTACTTTGACGGCCGCAAAGAGACTCCCTCTGTCGCCAATAAAACGAATGAAGAAGAAAAGAGGCGTGAATGTTATATGTCTGCATGTTTATCATACATGTTATACACATCGCCATGCCCCACACACAATATTAATACGAAATTGTAATCAATCATGATAGTAAAACTAGCTTTATAAACGATTAGTTGTTTGTCATCTCAATATTTAGGTACATTTATAATCCTATAATAATTTTAAGTGACTACAATTAATAGGAATATTTTGGTACAGAAGCCTATTTGAATGAATAATTATGAGTTATTTTTTTTTAATTTCTGTTTGAGTAAGATTTAAAAAAATCAGATATTGCTTCCTCCTAGAGGAAGCATTGTGATAGTAATTTTTGGAGTTGTTCGAAAAAACGGTTGTAACTGTATTTTAAGGTGTCAGGAACAAGAATAAATGATTTTTGAAAAATGTCTGTATGGATGTATGTGTGTGTGTGTGTGTGTGTGTGTGTGTGTATGTGTATGTGTACGTTATCGTGAAGACAAAATTAGAGATACGCAGATACACCTAGACTTCACAAAAAATGACTTTATTTTTGAAATATTAACCTTAAAATCATCAAATTAAAAAAAAATGTCCATCTTAAATATTTCTTACGTTAATGATCTTTCTATTTGAGGCAATTTTGACACAAAAACCTTGAAAATATCGAAAATCAACCAAATTCAAGTTTAAAACAATTTTGCCGTTACAAAGCTTTCTCATTTTTTCTCTTTGAGAAAGCAAAAATGGGTATCTAACCCCCTGAACCATCCCCGACTTCGTTCATTTCTGGAATAACACTTTGCGCTATCTTACTATTTTTCTTGCTTATCGAGTCTTACAGTCTGTAAACTGGGGCTTCCGACTCATAACTGAATAGTAGCACCTTCTTAGCTTTGTCATCCAACTTCTTGTATACGACTCCCTTAAATGAAGAATTAAATGTTGATTCGACGTGTCAACAATTTTGAGAAGAAAAGAAACCACACTACTTCATGTGAATTACTTGTACTAATAGGTTTAATTCTTCTTTTACTTTCTGAAAAAGAGTTTTGATACAAAACGAGAATTTAAAAATAAATAATTTTGTAACTGAATAAAATTATAGTCATGGATACCAAGACTATATCTTTATTCGTTTTATATTTATCTTTTTATATTCACTCAAAAATTTTGCAAATATTAAAATATAATTTGACGTTTAAACAACCTCATACTTATAACTAAGTTTATTGGAAGTAAGAATTAATTCATTACATGTTCAGTGCTCGACTACAGCGCGACTGACACCGTGTCGACACCCGAAAACACTTACGTCCGCAATCATTCGCATACATCACAGATCTTAACTCTAATATTAAAGTCAAATAAACCTCCATTGACTGCCATTTTAGAACTATGCAATTTATTTTATACATTTACCGGAATCTTGCATATTTCCAAAGTAAAAGATCGTCTTCTTGTAACTATGGTTTTCGAGATACCATAACCTAAAAATGTGAAAAACAGGAAAGGGGAAAGATAACTTGAGATTTTATTTATAGTGGTTTACAGTGCTAGCCTTCCTCTTTGAAATGGCATTGGATTTGAATGTATATCTTCTTCTTTAAAATATCATCGTTTGAAACAAGATGAAACATTTTCCGACAATATTAAGGTCATTCTTGAAATAACTTTGATCGAGGAATGTAATGATGTTTCCCTTCAAGGTTATTTCAAGGTTAACTTAATTTTTTTAAATAGAAACCTCCTTTTTTACGTTGGCAATCGCAAGAGCGGAAATGTTCTCAGTTCATAAGTCGGTGTGATCCTGAAGGTCACTCAAAGGTTATTCAAATTTAAATAAAATTTAAGCCTTTAAATCCTAAACCCCAAACCTACAAATTCCAAAGTCACGAATCCAAAAAAAAAAATCCAAACTCAAAAACCCTCAACCCTTCAATCCTGAAATCTTCAACCATCAATCCTGAAACCCAAAACTTGAAACCCTCAACCATAAACCCTGAACTCTTAAACTCCCTTTTAGCTCTGAAAACTTATTAAATTAGCTGGAAACGAACCTCTTAGCCTTGGTAAGTGCACCAAATTAAAAAAAATATCAGTAGTCATCAGAAACTTCATTAAAAAAGTAGGAAGGAGTGTTGTACAGTGCTGGAAAATTTTGAACAGCTCAACTAAAAAAGCTATGAAATTATTTTTGTGTGAAACTTTAAAGTTGTTTTTCTCAAAATCGACTTTTTCAATCTTCCAAATGTGCCTTACGGGGCAATTTTGGGGCAGCTGAAACTCTGCACACAGGTTGGTGATTATGTTTACAAAAAAGTCATGTTTCGTTTTGTTCTTAAAATAATTTCTCAGTTTTTTATTGATAATCATATTGTTAGAAACAGAGCATTTTTTCACTTTTTTAATGTTTCGCAGACATGAAATGGTCTTAAAATTGTATTTTTGAGTTTGGAAAAAAAAAAAAAAACATGAAGTAGCTTTTGGTACTACGTATTAAAAAACTGCTGTTTTTTGGTGATATCTTAAATTTTGCCCCGTAAGAAACATTTTCAAAAAAGGCGTTTTTTGATAAGCTGAATATTTTTTTCTTTCTCTATCTTTATGTAACTAAAACATAGTTACATTTCTGTAGATGTAGAAAATTAAATAGAGAAATATTTTTTGTTAGTGTACCCTACCCTTAAACCTTAAACTCTAAAATTCTGAACCCTGAAACTCTCAACTATAAGGAATCCGGAGTAACCATAAACAATCGAACCAATTGTTGAATTTACTTTGAATTTAGTAAATCAAAATTACTTATATTATTACAAAAAAACAAATTTAATTACAATTCAAACTAAAGCTATATGTGTGTTCTGTGTATCTAAAGAGTGCACCGGGGATCGTGGGAGAGTGCTGCAGTCTCCAAGCCTGTTCTCTAGGAAGTTAACCGTAGACTTCAGCAAAGGAACCGCACCATATACCTGGAGGATCAACTCCAGCGCCACTTGCAACAGACCTTCTATCAAAGACAGCTGCCCATACTAAGGGAAAAAGGGAAGTGACACGCGCAATAAACGAGGGTCCTTTTATATCCCGAAAATCCAAACAAATTTCCGTCCTTGTAGTTTTTTTATGTTATTTAACATCGATTTTTACAGTACCTTGAGGCTTGCCAAACCGCGACGGGACAAACGGCTTATAAAAGGTGACTTCCGTACTACCTGGGCTTTGATGTTATTGGAAAAATATACAGTGCTGTCCTAATGTCAGTTATTTCTGGAGACCGGGATCGAACCAGAGGCCTTCTAGTTAACTTCTTCTGATCGACGTCCACATATGTGGACAAATATGGAATTTACGATTAAAAAACTCAATTTTGTTTTATTTTAGAAATGTGTTATGGAAGTATAAAATAATGTTATAGAACATTCATTAGAGTCAAAATAAAAAAATTTCAATGAAATTTCAATTAAAAATAAAATATAAAAAAAAGGTTGCGACGAGTTAACTCGTCGAAGAAGTAATTTTAAGTTTAAAGTTTAGTGCTGTGCCAAGTGTTATGTTTTGAAATAAATTCTCTTATTGTGGTTCTTACTGTAAAATGTGAAATTTTAGAGTTTGGCGTAAACCAGAGATTGAACCGTTCAATATATTTGGACTTGGTTTGGCTTAAATTGTTGAAAATTTATGCGACTATGGCGTGAGGAGTTGTATGTTTTAAAATTATTTAGACAGTTTTTAGATGTTAAAAATTAGTTAATCAAATAATTTTAAAACATACAACTCTTCACGCCATAAT
>UCOM01005135.1:0-10114 GCA_900474385.1 Ormyrus pomaceus | reverse complement strand
GGGGGGGGGGGGGGGGCAGGGAGGAAGGATTAGAGATTGATGCCGGGGAGACAGATGATGGCCCGCGGCCGGCAACGCCTGACGCCTGGTGGGGACGAGGACACTTTCACTCTCACAGGTGCTTGACCGACCGCCTCGCGGCCGCCGGCTTTGTGCGCGCCGGACACACGCACACACGTCGGCAGCCGAGCCGCAACGGTGCTCAAGAACGATGAGTTTTCTTATACAGAACTGAGCTGCAAGTCGCGCCGTCCTCGCAGAGCTTTTGCCGATGATGGAGACGAGCTTTTTGGGGGAATGGAGACTGCGTCGAATTCGGAAATTGCAGGCGGCGTTCTTTTCGTTTTTTTTTAAGGATTGCTGCATTTTTTTTTTTTTTTTTTTTTTTTTTGGAAAATTGAAATAATTATTTAGGTGAATGGACCTGAAAGTGTACATAATTATTTAGGAATAATGTCAAAGATATACTTTACTTATTTTAATGCAATTACTTTTAAATTAAAACTAATAGAGTAGTATAAATGCAAGCACACAATTTTTTCCTTGCAATTATCGGTACTTCCAAGTAACTTTAATTTGTAAAAAAATGATGAACGGTGCTTTAAATCGAACAATGTCATCCGTTACAGCGTTCGTGTCTGATACATGATAACGTTAATTATTACGCCATTACGATGACGTTTTCTATTTGAAAATATCAGTCGTTTGTAAAGTAAAGAAGACATTAACGGACCTTCTAATAACGGCTTAATATTCTAATTCATAAAAATCATTATCTAGTAGAATAGGTGTTAATCTAGTTAACTGTAAACTAAACAAACCTACAAGCTGTTTCAAGTTCCACTTTAAAAAGTCCTTTAGAAAGTATACTTTTTAGTTATCTAAGCTGCATATTGAATTCTAAGTTGAATCTAATCCAGATACTTTTTGTTTCAAACATTCCTATTGTTTCAAATGCAATGCCTCTACTTTGCGCACAAAATATTTTCTATTGCCATCTCAAAAACGTAAAAATTTGTAACATGATTAGGAGGTGTCTTACCTGATTAGGAGGTGTCTTACCTAATTATCCAGCCATTATTCGACCATTACTCAACCAATATTCGATTATTATTCAGTCAATATTCGGCAAATAGTCGACCAGTGTTCAGTCAATATTCAACCATTAATAAGGTTTTTCTTATTTGAGTGCAGACTTTTCAAAGTCAAATAGTTATTTGAAAAATATGGATGCACCACTTTCCATAACTAAAAAGACTACATTTTACTCTCATATTCTGTTTTAAAAATCAAAACAGTCCGATGCTTCAACGAATTAATTCATCAAGCAAGGTGCATAAAGATATAACCCAAAAAATGCTTGACCGATAAATCTCACTAACTTTCTTTCTATTCCAAAATTTATTATCGACTTCTCAGTCCAAACAACACCGGATACTTTCCTCAAGCAAAAAATTCCGTTCATTACCGGGCTATCCTTATGCGGACTACAATCCAGAAAAACTAAGGATGCAGCAACTCGAGAGAAGAGCTGACCGCAGGAAATGAGCCGACTCGCCTCCGAACCGTCACGTGTCCGTGACTCGTGTCATTGGCCAGCCGACATTCGTATACATGATCCTCCCTTTATTCTGCATTATGCGCCGCACGAGACGTTCAATGTCCGGCCGCTCGGCGCGCGAAGGTTTTCTCGAGCGACGAGCGATCATAATAAATCCCGAACCGAGAGCAAAGCTTGGAAAACGCAGCGGGAGAAACTTGAATGCAAGGTAGGAGCGCATGAATGATAGTACTATCGAGGTGAGAAACCGGGGAGTGAATGAACTTCGGGCAGACATAATATGCCGCGCTGCTACTCTCCGCGCGGCATAGAGATATACTTTTCAAAATACGAGATAGTCGCGCTCAAATCTGGAAATCTCTCGGGTCAACGGCTTGGGGATTTTTAAGTTATGCCGAGAAATTATAATGGTAAGGAAAGGTTGGGACGACATGCAGCAGGATTTAAACTATAGTTTTTTTTTTATTTCATTTTCGATCGGAATCGATTCTTTTTTATTGTTACTATTTTTATGTTGTTACGAGACAATATTTACATTAAAATAATAATTACAAGTTAACGTACTTTACATAGATTTCGCCAAAAACTACATATAAATGTAGATGCATTTGATTCTGTAATGTTACTATTATTCTAATTTTTAAGTAAAAGAAAGAAATTTAGTATAGCTTTTCTGAATTATTGTGAAAGGAACCGTAAAACTTTCCGTACAGTGTTTATCAACTTAAGTGGTACGCGAAAAATTTTATTCAAACGCTTATTTCTGTTAAAAAAATAGCTTCATAAATTGAATCAAACTTTAAACAAACGATTGACAATCCGCAAATAAATCTGCGTTCCCTTACAAAATTCTTCCCATTCAAATTCCGACATCGTTTAAATGACTCAAACCCTCTTTCCTCCGAACAACAAGAAAACAAAATAAAAGCAATAATATCCAGTAGCCTTCCGAAAACTGCAAGTATCATAGATAAAGAGAGACCCGGTGTGGCGTCAAACGCTCCATAGCGGGAGAGAGAGGGGGGGGGGGAGGAGGAGGAGATACCGAAGCGTTCGCGCGAAAGAGAAAGAATATAAGAGGTGAGTGATAGCAGCGGAGAAAGGGGGAGAAAGAGAGTTCAACGAACCGATCGCTTCCCTAACCGTTCGCCGAGTTTACGCGCTACCGAAATAAATGTATATATACGAATGTACCGGGCGACTCGGTATCTCTCTCTCTGTCTCTCTTTCTCTCTCTCTCTCTCTCTCTTTCTCCGACTTGGTCCCCCGGCGGCGTTCGCTCGTTGATCCAGACTGACTCCAGTGGGTCAGTGGTTCACGAGTGGCAAAACGTCTCTCTCTCTCTCTCTCTCGCTTCTTCTCTCACTCCTCCTGCCTCTCGGACGCAGCAAAAAATGCTCTCTCGCGCGCTCCATAGGCATTTCTGACGCTTGCTGTACACGGCACTGTAATTTATTTTAATTTGCGAGCGATTTTTTTCTTCTTTCCGGGAGAGGACGCGCGCGAGTACGACTCTCTCGCGGGTATTTCTTTTTGCAAAGACGGGGCCTTCGTCGGGCTCGACTCGGGCATTTCTGCGCGGCTACGAGCCGCGCGACGTTAAACGATTTCCCGTTCGACGAGGAAGATTTTTGACCGCCTCGCTCATTGTTGCTTCTCTTTTTTTTTTGCGGAATTTCGAATTGCTCGGATCGGCGTCTCGAAGTTGGAGAGTTGCTGGCAGAATATTTTCATTGAATGACTTTGAGCAGAAAAACTGGTAAAGTTCTGCGTTGTAGCTGGAAAATTTACAGCTTAACTGTTGGAATATTAAAAGAAACAATCATTTTACAGTTCAGTTACGTTGTGCTGCATAATAACAATGACAATGTTTGTAATACGGTCATGAATTCATAAATTGATTACAGACAATGTATTCATTTATCTTTAATTAATGTCAACTTTATCAAAACGGTTATACTTATTTTTCAAAGTGATAAATATAAAACTGAATTGTTAACACTGATTGTTATTAATTACTGTTGCGATAATTTAGCAGTCCTAGAAAAATACTTTGGAATAATATTTCCTTAAATAGACTTGAAGTGTACAATACGAAAAATGTTCAGTATTTGTTTGCGATATTCGTATGTAAAACATCTTTTAAATAATTCATACTGTATAATACAGAAGAGAAGAAACATTTAAACAGCTGATAAGATAAAAAAAAACTTTTTTCTTTTCTCTTTTTTCGATCCACAATTTAAAAAACATCTATTTTTAACAAGCACTAACTCTTAGACCCTTTATTGAAGAGGCGTTTTTTTTTATGAAGTTTGCTGATACAATTCCAAAACTTGCGGCATTTTCAATGCTACAATCTTGAATTTCGACTTTTATCCGTACAGGATAAAAGAATGTTTGAAGTCCATGAATGGTTTTTTTACCACTTACAAGATCACACTCATGCCTTTTCGATATGAAAAAAATTGACATTAAAGGTACACATAAAGTTACAAGTGTCACTATTAACATCCCCTTAATGAATTATTAAAAGAAAAATTATTTCATTAATTTTAATTTTAATCCTCATTCATAATTTATTATTCGCTAATATTGACCCGTTAAACCGAAAGAACAATTCGTCAGCTAGACGAATTACCACAATTTCCCAAAACGATCCAATTATTTCGTATTACGATAGAATCGTGCTCGCAAGTATCGCTCCACTTGCAATTCCTGCCAATAATTGATCGAATGAATGCTTATTAAAATACATTATTACCGAAGAAAGAAAAAAAATTGGAGCAATCAATGCGATCTTTTTACGAGGCTTTAATGCGGTGAACTACAAACCGCGCGCGGGGATTATCTCCGAGCAGGAAAATGACCTCTTTATGCCTTGAACGTAGAGCGCGGGGCCTACTGGTCACCGAGCGCATATTACCGAAGCCGAAAACCCCTGCATAACGACGTCATCCCGGCTCCGTTATTTTCACAAATTAGACGACGGTACCTCTCGGCGCCGATGTGAAAAAAAGTTTCTGTTTTATGACCGTTGCACTCGTTACTTGCTTTATGGGCTTTACTGTGAAGAGGCCGCCTTCCTCTTTTTCGTGAGCGACGCGCGGCGGAGGTTTAATAGTTTTTCAAAAAATTTCGAGTCGAGCTTCGGAGAAATGCCGGGGAAGGGAATTAAAACTGTTTTGTGAAAGAATTCATTCAATTTCTTAGGTTTTTTATTCTTTTCGAACGACTCAAACGTTTACGCGGTACATCTACGCTAATTCTACAGAAATCGCTCGAATTTAAAATATTTTCATCGATTTCCATCGTATCTAGATTAATAAATCATTGCGCGACATTCGAATCATACGTACAAGTTTCAATCAATGACAAACAAAAAAACTGAAACTCGCTCGATCGAAAAGGCCCGTCGAACAATGTATATTTTTCAAGAGCGCGGAAACGACCGGCTTATCGCGAGCAGGAGGCAGCTCTTGGATAGAATATGTTTTTGAGCGCCACATTCTTCTGAAGATGCAAACTAAACAGGACCTTGAGAGGGCTATTCCACTTACACTTCCGCGGTAACTGGAAACGCAAACGCGCGGATATCAATCTTCTCCTTCACAATGCTGCTCTATCGTGAATGCCCGGCTTTCATTCGACTTGGCCGCGGGCCGATAAGCGACGTATCACTTACGCGTGTATCTGATGTACGTATTCACCCGCTCCCGTTTCTCCTGCATTCTTTTGCGCGAGATAATATTTCGCGCAGTCACGACCCGCGCGCGCCGCGGCCTCCCGAGCTGTGCGCGCGAAATTTCACCGCGAGAGTAAAAACGCTCGAGAGCGTAAGAGCGAAATGTGCTCGGGGAATAAAGGTTATTGAAAACTGCCCCACTTCGCGGTGTAATACGATTTTGCGTTGACGACAAGCGGTGCTAAGCGAATTGTCTTGTAAGGCGATATTGATGTTTTGCAGAGACACGCTGGGATTCGGAACTAGTTTTCAGCTAAAATTATCCTTGTGAGTTTATTTCTACTGTATGGATTGCTTGATTTTCGCGAAAATCTGCTCATCCTTTGATTAAGAAGTCTGGGAAACTAATTTATTCATTTATGCATCCTTATCAATATTCACGGTGTTGTTCAAAATCAATTTATTTTTCGCTCATTGCTCTAACGATTCGTTAAACAAATATTAAGTAAATTAGTTAACTTTTAGCTCGAAAAATTTCATCTAATTTTTTGTAACAAGATTAAAAAGTTAATAAGTAGTGTTTGTTAAGTTTTATAAAAATTTTGGATTTGACGTTAAATTTTCATTTGTTTATCATAAATTAAGATAAAGATTTCATAATTTATGAAGAATTTGTTAAAGTTGGATTTTATTATCAGAGCATTTTATATGTTCAACGTATTTCTGATTAATTTAATTTTTCCAAGCTAGACTTATTAATACCTTTTTTAAAAAAAACATTTTTGCCACTGCAATCTGCATTGATATACACTCTCGGATCATTAACCTACCGCTTACTGTTTATAGATTGTGGGCACCAACGTTCAATTAGTTATGCAGCTAATTACAGTTTCCTCCATTCTTTTCTTGCAGTACAAGTTTATATTTTCACTCAAAACGCAATCGTATTCAAGTAGCTAAATTTGATTTTTGACTAAAATTACTCTAAAATTATTTAAAATAATTTCAGTTTCATTGACGTTTTGCAAGGATATTTTCAGAATGGAAATGATAAACTACTATCTTTAACAGACATTTCATATTTTATATTTTCTATAATTAACACTGACTAAGGTTTGCAACTGTTTTATCTCGTTTTATCAATATTAATGATTTCGAAAATTTTTTTGTACTGAAATTCTAGTCATAACTTTCCAAATTTAAAGTCGGGACGACCACTTTAGAAGCTTTCTATACGCATTAGAATGATGTACTAGCGAAATTTCAATACAAAACTGCTAAGAATTCAATTCTCGGTTATAAAATACTCCCAGGCATACTTCAATTACATCTCGGACGTTTATTTTTCAGGCGACGATTATCGTAAGTAGGGATCTTCGAACATTGATTTCAATTAAATTTTTAAGGTTATTTTGTATGTACCGATCCCCCGATCGCCGATCTCGAAAACCTGTTTCCGTAATAGCGGTGAGTAAAGGATTTTCTAATTTGTATTGATGGCATGTTTCTTTGTAGTCTCCCAGTAAATTTACGCTTTTGTTTTGTTTACACTTTCGCACGCACGTTGACTTAGTAATTGCCGTGATGTAAAGATAGTTGAATGTGTTGAATTCTTGGCAATCATTATCGTAGTTAGTCTATATGCTTTACTTTCTTGCATGCAATAAAAACAGGCTTTACACATTGTATAAATTTATCGGCTATCTCAACTTCTGTGCTACATGTTTGCATAACGTTGCCGCATGAAGGAAGATATTTTATTGTTATAAATTAATTATTCAGGGAGAGATTTGTTTTATACGAAAATAGCTACCGCGAGGTATATATGCTCTTTTTAATAGTGGTATATTTTGTCAGCGCAAATTTATCAAAAATTTTGGAATGATATATAATAAATAAAAAGTTATGAGGACAAAATTGTCTTATTTATTCAATCTGTGCTTTTCTAGCCTATATTATCAACTCTTTAAGCACTAATTAAAAATTTCAAACGAACTTCCGAAAACAGTGATGTAGCAAAAAAAAATGCAGGAAAAATGCAGCGATCGAACAGTTTTTGCTGCAAGCGAGCAAAAAAAAAAAGTATGTTCCGCTCGTCCGGACGACAAGGAACATCGTCGCCGCGGCCAGCGCAGCCGCTCGTAGAGGCCAACGACCCTCGGAGCTCATCGTTCCAGATTCGAGTATGGGCTCCTTCGTAGCCTAAATTTCGATAGCTGGACGTGGCTGCTGCGGCGGCGGCGGCGGCGACGGCCTTCGCGAGACCGAGAAGCGTAAGAAACGTCATTCCATCCGTCATCGTCGTTTTGCTTTTGTGTTTCCCCCCCCTCCGAGATCGGGGAACCATTTACCTTCGCTAAAAACCGAGGGGATCTCTCTTTGCAGGAGCAAAACCGCGCGGCTTTCGATCGCTTCTTCGGCAATTTCTTTGATCTCAATTCCTTAATTAACGATTTTCTCTTTATTTTCGTTTGCTCTCTTTACTGCCGGTGGCTTGCATTCGTTTTAAATATCTCTCAGTTTCTGGGCAAGCGGAGCTCATTATTTGCAGATGCTTAATTGCTGTTTTTTTCGCTCGGAAAATTTTTGACGCTGCTGCAGGAACAAGCGGCTGCCTCGTTATTGTATAATTACATTATCATATCAAAAGCTAGGATTTCATTTAAGGCTATAAATATAATGTAGATGTAATATTACAAATTGTTAAGTTTAAATATAGCAATATAGGATTCTTTATTAGTATATGACCATAAGTTGGAAAAATTACATTGTTGAATAATCTTCGTCTTGTAGGTCTTAATGTTGAATAAAGGATTCATTATTTATAAAACTCCATTTTTAATTTCTGTGCATTAACTGACACCAACTGGGGCGACATTCGAGCTTCAGAGTTCAGATTATAATTAGAGTTGAATATAGATAAGTTTTAATGATACTGTAAGTTAATTATTAAGCTTTAGAGTTTTAAATATGTCTGCGTCACTCGTTTATGATCATCGCCATCTTACTGCTCATATAATTGATAAATTAAAATAATCGTTGAATTTTAAAGCATTAGAATTCTCTTTTCTACACTGATACCATACTTGTTATACCGATTATTCAATTTCCTATTGAAAAATCTGCTTCAGTTTTATCGTAATATCGATTATGAAGATCTGTTTGGATACTTCAAATGTTAATTATTTTATTTCTATAAAAAGTTAAAACATCAGATTCACAATTTAGTTTTTGCTCAAAAAATAATTTTTCCTTAACAGAAAATTAGTTTTCCGCTTGAAGTCAAAAACTTCAAGCAACTTTTCACATTGAAAGAAATTAAATTTTCCTGCAAAATGAAAAATTTCCAATTCCTTTTACGCACGTAACTGTAAGAAGAACGGTTTTATAATAATATGGGGGTCATATCATATTGCTATCGCGAATCACGTCATAATACATGCGCAACTTTTGTAAATCCTCGGTATTTCATGGTTCTTTAAAAATTTTCCTGAGTCATAAATTAAACATTTCTTACTCACTGCTTTTTTTTGTCTGCCGTCATCTTCGGTGTATATTTATGCTTAAGAAAAAAAAAAATTGAATTAATTTTATGTTTGAAACGTGCATTTGAAAATGCAATATTCAAAACTAAAACAAATTTCAAATAAAAGCTGCACCTTTAATTTTCATTAATTTCTATAAAATGAACGAAATTTATTCAACTATGAAACTAAACAAGGCGACTCCACCTAATAATACAGATATCCCAATCAATCACTACTCCTTTTATCGACCTATTTTCGACCAACTCCCTCATCGAGGCGCCTCAGACAATGCACCAGTCCTGCACGTGTCGCCGACAAAAGGCAATTACCTAGCGAGATCTCTTGACGCCCACTTTTCAGCCGAGCGGCTGTCTCCCAGTCGCAAATGAGGAACGGCGGTGCGACACTAACGTATACAAGCGCAATATCTTAGCAGCAGGAGCGGCGGCGGCGGCGGCCAACGACCGTTCGCTCTGATTTTTCGCCCCCTCCGATATGCGCGCGGCATTGTTCACGATTTCACGGCATCTTTCGAGGAGGAATTTCATCGGCGGCGCGAGGCCGAAAAAACCGCAGCGCAGCAGTGGTCCAGCGTCGCAGTCGAGCGTCGCGCCCGGTGAAACTAGCCGGCGAGAGAGGCAAGCTGATGCACGAGCGTGTGATCGAGAGTGGCGAATTTTTTCTTTCCCCCAGCTCGCGACTGCGCGCCTTGGGTGCGAACTCCCGGCAATTTCTCGATCCAGATTGCTTTTCCTTGGGAAATTATCTGCTCGATTGGACGTCGTTAGAGGAAGCTTGCGTTTGCATTTATTTATATTGGGTATTAATTTACAAACTCAATATGTATTATAAGGAATTCGTAAAAAAAAAATCACGTATAATTATGCAAAAGGGCAATTGAAAAATATATTAGAGTTTTTTTAGAGCATGAGTTGTAAACGGAGAAAGAATTTTTTCGTTAAAAAATGTTAATTCGATCCAAAATAAAAAAAAGTTACCATTATAAGTTTTGGAAATGTATTTTCAGTAGTTTTAGCGTGACACTTGTATTGATTAATATCCTCTCTTAAAAAAGTGATTCTCCTCTCTTAAAAAACTGATGGATGAAATCTGTCATCACAATAAGACTGTTTTGATTGGTTATTGTTGACTGATTTGATTGGTCTATACAAAATGAGCGCCAAAATAGAGTATGTTTAAATTTTAAAGATTAAATTTATAAATTAAAAAAGGTTTGAAAATAAAAATAGTTAAATCCATGTACTATGAAAAGTATCTTATTGCTTGCGGTTTATAAAAATGAATATTTTATAGTGTAATTTCAATCAATTGAAATTACAC
>UCOM01005134.1:0-10135 GCA_900474385.1 Ormyrus pomaceus | reverse complement strand
ATATATATATATATATATATATATGTGTGTATGTATATATATGTATATATATATGTATGTATATATATATACATGTATGAATATGAAAATATATATATAATTAAATTTTAAACACATGCTTTTTGTTTAAATTTGTTACATGATTTTGTATTTTATATTTATTTTATAATTAAGACAATGTCAGAGCTCATTTATGTAAAATATAATGAATGAAATTTCAAGTAATATAATTTTATATATTATCAGCTGACATCCTCTTAAAAACTTGAATACTCTATAGTAAAAACACTAATACACGAATAAATTGATTTAATTGTTATTTTACAGAATCAGAAGAAGATGCAAAAAGTAGAGCGACGAATAAAACTAAGAGATTGATCATTCCAAAACAATTTACATCAAGTGATTCATCAACAAGTTCAAAAGACTTAAATAATGACTGTAAAATAGTAAGTATATATTATTATTTTATGTTTAAAAAAGCAAGTGAGGCAGATTTTGTGCAAGTGAAATTAGTACTGGGACATTGTTTAAAATATTTAATGGGTTAATATAAGAATTCAAACAACGATGAATCTATTCGCCCTGATAAAACATCACATGTAGAAAGTTGTAAAAGATTTTTACAGCTAAATCAAATGTATTTATACTTTTAAACTACACTTTTTATTAATAAATTTAATGAGACCTAAAAGTTTTTAATAATATCAATAATTAAATTTCTGATATTATTAGAAGTTTTTCAGTCTCATTAAATTTATTAATAAAAAGTGTAGTTTAAAAGTATTAATATATTTGTTTTAGCTGTAAAAATCTTTTACAACTTTCTACATGATATGTTTTATCAGGACGAATAGCTTCATTGTTGTATAAAAAATATATAATGGGTTAATATAAGGATATGTGTTTTATCAAATATATTTATACTTCTAAACTATACTTTTTATTAATAAATTTAATGAAACTGAAAAACTTCTAATAATATAAAAAATTAAATTTCTTTGCAAATGATTAATATTCTAAATTCTGATTATTCTGATTATTCTAAAAAATGGAATGTTCAATATTTTTACAGATTTTTTTGTTTTATATTCAATTTTAAGATATTATTTTGAATTATGTTATTTTTATATTATTAATTACAGTACTTGTTTAAAAATTTACTATAAAAAAATTTTGAAAAAATAAATAAGTATACAGCATTATTATACTAATTTGCTAAATTGAAATCAGTATACTGGTACATTGTTTAAAAGATTTAACAGGTTCATATGAGGATAGGTGTTCTATTACTGGAGTAAAGGTGAGGGTTACCTGAATTCAAATAACGACGAAGCTATTCGCCCTGATAAAACATAATATGTAGAAAGTTGTATAAAAGATTTTTACAGCTAAATCAAATATATTAAAACTTTTAAACTACACTTTTTATCAATAAATACACTTTTTATTAATGAGATAAAAGCTTTTAATAATCTCAAAAATTAAATTTCTTTGCAAATGTTATTCTGAAAAATGGAATGTTTAAAATTTTTAAAGATTTTTTTGTTTTTTATTTATTTTTAACATATTTTGAATTATCGGTCATTATTTTTGTATTATTGACTACAGTAATTGTTGAAAAATTTTTGATAGACAAATTTTGAAACAATAAATAAACAGCATTAATGATAAAGATTTGCTAAATTATTAATTATGACATTTTATGCAAATTATTTATAATTTATAATTATGAATTAAGATATACTTATCAAGTATTTTTCATATTTATAAATATATTAATACAGTTTTATTATTTATTTACGAAAATTTTGTAAGGAATATTTTCTTTATTCTTCTTAACGAGTTATGATTTGAGTTTTAAAAAATAAAGAAGAAACAAACAATCCATGTAAATATACATAAATATGTATGAATGTAAAAATATTAAAAAATTTTCTGTAAATGTAAAGGAATATATTGCAACCGAAATATGAACATGTATATATTTATGTATAGTATATAGAATTCTCTTCATTTCCTCAGTAAAATTTTGTCCGAAATAAATATAGTAGCAGTAAAATTAATTTTGTATAAATGTAAAAATGTAATATATATTTTTGCAGCAAAACTCAAAATTTTTCAGTAAATTTGTCGAAAGTCAAAGTTCTCAAAAAATTAAGAATAAATACAAGGAAATGAATTTATTGAAAAGTAGAAAACAACTTTCATTAGAAAATGTATCTGATGAGAATGAAAAAGTATTACTAGGTGCTCAAAGTAAAACAACATCTATTCTAAGTAACAGTCCACAAATTGTTTTGAAACAACTTTCAAGTTTGGAGATTGAAAAAGAAAAAGGTTTTTAAATTATATATATATATATCAATTTTAAAAGTTTTAATTTTGTTATCAATTTTGTATAGCTTAAGTGGAGTGTCAGGTAAATTTGAATAAGCTTTATTTTTTTATCTATCAGCTCGATCTTAAATGTTTTTCCCTTTGGTAGTTATAAAATAAACTGTATTAAACAATTACTTTTTCACCATAAGATATATATCGCGTATTCCTTTGAACTTTAATTTTTAGAAATGTATAAATGTATATGTATAAATGTATAAATAATTTATTACAATATTAAAAAAAATAGATCAATTAAGTTATAAGATATATTCGATTTTTTTCAATTACAAGCTTGATCACTATCTAAAAATAGCTTTATAAATTTTTAAGGCGGTTTCTGACAAACATTTTCCAAACGCTCCCCTTAACTATATTCTTTTCATCAAAAAACCAGAAAAATCCTTAAAGATTTTCTAAAGATAAGATTTCAAATAAAAAGTACATATTTATATAATTTTTAGAGGCTCTGAAAAATGGTAGCAACGGAAATACCTCTGATGCAGTGGTTTTGCGCTCTTCAGCGCCAACAATAAAAGATATTATAAATCTTAGTCCTTCATTGATGAAATTTAAATATCAACGAAGCTTTGGCGAGTCAACGTGTCACTCTTCAAAATCCAAAGCCAATTCAAAATCAACTTCTTCATGTTCTCCAAAACTTGCGTCGCCAGTATTGAAACAATCGATTGAATCTGCAGATTTAACAAGAAATTCTTCACTGCAATTGAAATCATCAGAACAATTGACTAAACGATTAAAACAAAAATGTTCTCAAAAGCCCACATCACATGATCAAATACAACTTGAACTACCACATTTAGAACAATACCCAGCACATAGTTCATCACAACAGCCCGCATCACCCACTGACCCAGAATTTAAATCAGCACATTTATTATCTCAAAATGATACATCACGCGCTCGTCCACAAGCATCACAACGTTTAGAACGAAATTCAACATATAGTTTATCAGATGACCCATTACAAAACTTATCGCAAAATTCAGGACAAGGTTCATCACAAAGCCTAACTAAAAAATTACGACGTAATTCTTCACAGTCACAGTCGCGTCCAAGGTCACAGGTTAGTTCAAAGCATCGCTCTGGTTCAATATTATCGTCTCGTTCAAGGTCACGGGCACGGTCACGTTCAAGTTCTCAGTCACGGTCACATTCGAGGTTACGATCAAGTTCAAGGTCACGCTCACGCTCACGATTACGCTCAAGTTCGCAGTCAAGTTCAAGGTCTCATCAATCTAGAAATTCTCGTTGTGAAACACCAATACGCTCAGTGTCACATTCACCGCGGAATCTGTTGAACAGAGGCGAAGAAAATCCAGTACAACTTCATCAAGACTTACAAAACTTACCTGATGATAATAATGGTAATATCAAGGAGAAAAAATAAATTTCTTTTGTAATCTTATTTAAGTTATTAAATGTATCTCGTAATTTTTAGTAGTAAGACGAGAAGGGTCTTTCGAAATGTTGAAAACTTACAAACCAAGACTATACAAATTATATGAGAAAATGGGATTAGACTTACGTACAGGTATAGTGTGCGAAAATCATGTTTTATTAAATAATATTAATTTTTTACATTTTTTCATTATTATTAAATTTTTAAACGTTATTCCTTAACCATAAACAATAAATACTTAATATATCTTATAACGAGGTGATTCGGAAATCACGGATGAAAAAATACGTGCCGATGATCGGAATCGAACCCCCCAACCACTGGGCTATTGACACTGATTCCTTCCAGTGCCGATTATCCCAATTACGCCCTACGCCACGACTAGCATCTACAAATCCAACAATCGCCATAATCTATAGTAGTTTAGAAAGCTTCAGATTGAAATAACCTAAAATTTAATGTGGAAAATCTATTATTAAATTCAATATCCTTACAAAAGCGGTATTTTGAAAATATTTTATTAAATTTTTCAGGGCCTCGTGAAGAAAAAGAAAGATATGCGACTACTGACAATAAGGTATGCTTCCAATGGTAATAATTTCTAATATATTTAAATAGATGTTTTGGAATTTTTTTTCATTGTACAGGTGTACCTTGGCCTAAATATTGAAGTCGGAGAAAAGACTTGGAAAATAATGAATTACAAAAAAAAATCATTTTTGCGAGAGTTAGGAACCAAATTATGGAAGAAGCATCATTTAGCTAATCGATGTTTGATAAAATCAAAAGTAAGGAATGTTATACCTAACCGAAGCCCGGTAAGAATGTGTTCGCCGAGCAAACTGGACCTTTACTTGAGTACGTATTAAAAGTAATCATTGTTTTTTTAATAAATAAAGAAAGCCTAATATATACGATGTTCTGTGATCGATGTTTGAGTTTTTCTTTAACCGTTTTTTTTATAAGCTTTGCAGCACAATTATTTATTAACAATTAGAGAGAACAGGATGGATATCTAGACTGCGCGCACAATTTTTCGTTCTCTCTCTCTCTTTTTTCAGCGTGTGAGAAAGAAAAAATAGGGAAGAAAATCGGTGCTCAATCTTAAAACTGCACGAAACCGATGACGGAATCTCTCCTAACTTCTACTTCCTCTCCACCGTCTAAGCAATCTTAAATCTAGTGTCTATTCCCTTGTCCCTTGCTGTAGCGCTTTTGATTAAATACTCTTTTAAATTTTGAATTACCAACTAGGCCTTACCCTTATGAAAAAAATTATAATAAATGACTATAATAGAAACTATAGTTAAACTATAATTTATTATAGTAAGATTATAATTAAACTATAATATTTTCGCACCTTACTATAGTATACTTATATTATTTATCATGGCTTCTAATGGTAGAGAAACTTTTGCTTCAGAAACTTCCTTTGTATGCGATAATGTATAGCTCAAACATCAATTCTGGAACAGCACGTATAATAGAGTTGACATTATTTTAATAATATTTTTCCTATCCATGGGTATCCTTATTTCATTATTGATAAATAAATCCTATTTATAGGTTTGTACGAAGACTATTTAAATTCACATACAAAGTATAAGGATGTAGAACAAGAAAGAAAGGATATATGGATTGCTGGTGCTACCGAATGCTTAAGCATACAGATCAGAGATGAGTGAAGCAGATTATTAGACGAATTAAATAAATCTAATGAACATACTAACTAAGAAACATGTTACTTAGTTCTAAACTTAAAATTTATTTTATATTTCAAATGAAATAAATATAACTTCTATATAAAAAGAAACACGTAATACAATTTTATTTGAATCCTTTACTACTCCCTTTCTACAAATTAATTTATTTGGGATCCATTAAAAAGGCTATTTAATAATTTAAATATACAATGGTCACGTGAGACTCTTATGAGACTCAAGTGAAACTCACATGAGACTCACCTGAGAATCACGTGAGAATTTGGCATGAGATTCACATGAGAATCAGATGAGATTCAAGTGATTCTCTGTTATGGATCGGGGATAGGTATCGACACAGGTAAAGAGTACACTTTCCAAGTAGTTACTACAAAGTGTTTTATTCAGACTTTAATACAATTTCGACGTGATGCCGGAGTCCATGCGCTCAGCTTGCTGGCTTGTAACGCGAGCGCAATTCACGAATTCAAATCTCGCGCCGCGTTACTATAGTTCGCTAAGCAACCGCCAGGTGGCCACCAGTTCCACCAAAATTCCGCTAGGTGGCCACCCGCTCAATCTAGCCACTCCAAACGCAAAATAACCTTTTTGGGGCATATAAGCGACGAAAACTCCAGCCCTAGCATGCTCCGGTGAACCGGCTAAGATAAGAGCCAGTTGAGGACTTCCATGTCCGGGTTCACCTAGGCACACACAGGTGGAGGCTTTACCCCCTCCACCTTTACACTAAAAATTATTTGCGCGTTTAATTTGTAAATCGTTCGCGGCTAACCATCACCACCGTATAGGCATAGCCTTCCGCTAAGCCTCCGCTTCCCGAAGACCCTCCACCAGGAGGTTACCGACACTACAGGGTTCTACCTTGTCTTTCTCGCCTTCGTATTACCCTTACAGTTGACAATTTCGGGCCATTTACTATGAGCGTCGATGATAATCAGGTAAATGTTTCCGTGGAACGGTCCTGCGAAATCGTAGTGTATGCGGCCCCATGCTCTAGTAGGCCACGGCCATGTAGTCAGTGGTGACTTTTGCAGTTTTTTTCTTTCTTTTAAACAGGTATTACACGAGTTTACCATGTCCTCAATTTCCGCGTCTATACCGGGCCACCAAACATACGATCTTGCAAACATTTTAATTTTGACTGTTCCAAAATGAGTAGCGTGTAACTCGTTTAATATTGTTTGACGAATACTTTCTGGGATGCACGCGCGCACGCCGCAGAATAGACAACCCTTTTCTACTGTTAGTTCGAATCGTTTTTTATAATATAGTTTTTTTTCGTTTGCAAGTTCGTCGTAATTAGGCCAATTACCCGTTACATAACGAATGATGTCCCTTATTGTTTCGTCTTTTTTACTTTCTAACTCTAGTGTTTTATTATCGAAAGCCGTTATTCCTTCTTCAAAGTAACAAATAAGCGAACTGTCTGTTTCAAAAATATCCGATAAGTCGGTATCGTCCTCAATTGGTAGTCGCGATAGTGCATCACAGTTCGCATTATTTTCAGATTTAACGTGCTCGATTTTGTACTTAAATCCTGAGAGGAAATACGCGAATCTTTGTAGTCTGTTATCCGCTGTTACCGGTATTCCCTTTCTGAGTCCTAGTATCAGTTGCAAAGGTTTATTGTTCGTGCGTAAGATTATTTCTTTTCCGAAAATGTATTGGTAGAATCGCTTGAAACCGTAAACGATGGCCATAGCCGCTTTGTCTATAATTGAGCGTTTTTGTTCTTTTGGCGGAATTTTTTTCGATACGTACGCTATTGGCTTTTCTGTGCCGTCTTTATATATGTGGGATAATATTGCGGATAGCCCATAGTCCGACGCGTCGCAAGCTAGTAATATTTCTTCACTTGGATTGTAATGGGCTAAAAATTCTGGTGAGATTAGTTCATTTTTTAATGTTTTTTTATTTAGTGCGTCGTACAAAGGTTTCATATTTACTGATCGGTTTTTTAAAAATCTGGCGTAAAAATTTACTAACCCTAAGAAAGAGGCAAGCTCTTTATTATTTGTCGGTCGTGGTGCATCCATCATAGCTTTAACTTTTTTCGCCGATTTATGCAACCCGTCTTTGTCAATTACGTATCCTAACACTTCTATTCGATTTTGCATAAATTTACATTTTTTTATATTCAACAGTAAGTTACATTCTTCTAGGCGCGCGCACACTTTCTCTACATTTTCTCTAAGTTCGTCCTCGGTACGCCCGGTCACGTAAATGTTGTCAAGATACGCAATTGCTTCTTCGATGCCACTCAAGCACTCGTCCATTTTTTGCTGGACATCCGCTGGCGCCATCGATACACCTTCCGGAATTTTCTTATAACGGAATAGCCCTTTATGCGTTATTATTGTTAGGAGGTTTTGGCAGTCTTCCTCTACGGGGAACTGCATATATGCATGCGCTAAATCCAGCTCAACGAAAAAAATGCCCCCTTGCAATTTTGTGAATATTTCGTCGATAGTATGGAGTGGGTATCCGTTTATTATTATGAAAGGGTTCACTGTTGTTTTAAAGTCACCGCATAACCGTACTTTCCCGGGCTCTTTTAAAACAGGGACTATAGGCGTAGCCCACTCACTTACTTCAACTGGCTCCATGTGGCCTAATGTTACTAATCTTTCTATTTCGTTTTCTACTAGTGGTTTTAGCGCATGCGGTATCTGCCTACATTTTAATACTATGGGGCGTGCATTATCTTTCAAGTAAATTCTCGTTTTACTTTTATTGTACAGCCCAGGTGTGTCGCTTACTAGAGTTTTGTATTTCCTTGTAATATAGTTCTGCAAATTTTGTTCGGTAATTTTTTTAACGTTCGATTTGGTATCTACTGGAAACGCTGGTGGCCAACAACCGAAATACCATAACCATTCCCGTCCTATTAAAGGTGGACCCGAACCGGGCAAAACAAAACAGTTCAACAGGCGAGTTTTATTATTGAATTCCACGCACAGATTATTTAGCTTGCCGATTGGGTTTAAATTTAGTCCCCCGTAAGCGTTTAGCCCGGCCTCTGTTTTCGAAATTTCAATGTCATTAAAATTTTCAAAATAAAACTTTTCTGAGAACACTGTCGCGTACGTTCCAGTATCTAACTCTAATTTGACTTACTTTTTATTTATTATAATATCGACGAATATTGGCGCGGCATCATTTTTATTTATTTTTGCAGAATTATATTTTATTATTTTATTTTCATTTTTTTCTTAATGTTTTTCATTATTTCTTTTACAATTATCGACATTTTGCATTTTTGTTGCCTTATTTACGCTCGAATTTTCGCGATTTGTACTTTTCTCTATCGTAAAATAGTCGCTACGATGATCTGGTTCCGCCTCGGAATCGCTCTGCTCACCAGTTTCCGTGATCAATTTCAATGCTGTTCGGGACTGTTGATCTTGTGTGGTTTTTTCCTACACGCTTGTTCCATGTGGCCTCTTCTTTTACAGAAATTGCACGTTCTGCCTCGGAAACGGCATTCCGAGCTAACGTGGTTTGGCTTACCACAGCAATAGTAAGTTAGGCTTCACCGGTCCCACTGCTTTGACGCTCTTTCGTCCGGTCGCTGCTGCGAGCTGTGGTTGTTGGCGATTTGTTTTCGCGGATTGTCCTTGAAGCTGCTTTGCCTGGTTCGTTCTTGATTTCTCTCGTACATCGCCATCGCGTACACATCATCTTTAGCTTATTTATTATTGTCTAGAGCATTACTTGATGAAGCTGCATTTTTTACAGCTCGTTCATGCGCTGTTGCAATGTCGACTGCGTTATCGTACGTCAGATTTTTTTCTTCAAATAATTTGACTGTTGTATCTCTATTCTTGATGCCGCAGACTAGTTGGTCCCTTAATGCTGTGTCTAGGTTTTCAAAATGGCAATGTATAGCTAGCTTCTTCAATTTTGCGACGAATTCAGCTACTGATTCGTGTGAGTTTTGTTTTGCTGCATGGAATGTACAACGCTCCATCGCTTCTGAGGGTTTTGGTGCAAGCTGATTATTCATAGTGGTGATTAGTTCTTCGTACTTTTTTTCGAGTATCTTTCTTGGAGCAATTAGTTGTTTAAGCAGTGCATGTGCGTCATCTCCCAGTCGTGGTATAAGTGTGCGACTTTCATCTTATCATCTGTTATTTCCTTAGATAACAAGTAACATTCCATCTTTTCGGTAAAAATCTCCCAGTCTCCGTCCTCTAGTCGGAACATAAAATTATTAAAGTTGCCCGACATGATTTCGTCGTCCGATTCACTCTCGATCAGTTCTTCGGTGTCCACGTTTTCCTTACTTCCTTCGGAATCACTATGTTTGCTTGACTCAGTTTCCTTTTTACTTTTTATGTCACTTCTTAACTTTTCTCTTAAGGTGTCGTACTTTTCTTGCGCAGTGTGTTCGATACCTCGAGATTGTAATTCTTGAATAATCTCTGTTTGGCTCAGATTTTGGATCCAGCTTGTCGTAGTTTTTTTTCCGACATGCGGCTCTGTTTTGCGATTTTCAGTGCTCCGCACCTTCCTACGGTCACTTAATCACTGCGTTATTTTTGCTTCCTCTAGGAGGAAGCATTGTGATAGTGATTTTTGGAGTTGTTCGAAAAAACGGTTGTAACTGTAT
>UCOM01005133.1:0-10131 GCA_900474385.1 Ormyrus pomaceus | reverse complement strand
TTGATTTAGTGCATGATTTTTATTCAAGCTGGCGCGAAATCGAGCTTTGAGCAAGGAATTTTAAAAATTCTGTTTTTTAGAACTTTAAATATTCCAATAACAAAATTTATATTTAAATTTTGTTAGCTTTTCATTAAATTCTAAAATGAGCATATAAACATAAAATAATAATAAAAACGAGATAATAATGGAACAATAAATTAGTTAGGAGGAAGCTAACTGCCAATGACTTGGCAGCGGTTTTTTATTTCTGAGCAAGAGTACTGCAGCTCTGGTTGAAGAAGTGCGCAAGAAATATCAATGCTTCTTTTACTAGATGTAAAACGTTTCACATACATAATACAAAAGCATTAATATTGTTTAAATTATTTTATTACTTATTGAAAATTTTGGACGTACTTTCTAAAAATAGTTACTGTATTTCGAGCTTAAAATTTATAAGTTATGTTCAGCTGTTATATGGTACAAAGTCCCTGCTTTACGCAATATGTTTGTATTCGTTGAGGGTCATATTTTTATGAAATGTTTGTAAGTGCCGTACTTTGATATTAAAGACTTTTTAATACATAAAATAGGACTTTGTTTTAGCAATTTTTAACAAGTGCATTCAAATTTTGAAAGTTATTAGACAGTTTTTTCGTCTTTTTTATTAAAGTTAAAAAAAAACAATCTGTGCGTCTTTTTTATTAAACTTTGTAAAACGTCACTGTAACATTGAAAGTTAATTTGGAATTTACCATGTACATCATCCATTCCGATTATTTGGCAATAAATTAATGAAATTATCTTATCTTTTTACTTTAAATTGAAGATTCCTTATTGTAAAAGAGAAGAGTGCTTGAGCAGTAATTTAGAAAGAGAACTGCACTTTATTTTTTAAATTTATACTGCAGATTATGCTTCTTTAGTAAAGCTAAATACTATTTCAAGCATCTATTTTTTTTTATATTAATATGCATGAATTTAGCAGCAGCTAGATCGGTAATTGATCATTCATTTAAGTTTTGAATAATTATTTGTGCTCCGTTTAAATCTTTCCCGAATGCAGCTTATGCCTGCGGCCTTTGTTTACAATCGTGCGGCTAGTTTTTTTTCTCCCCTCTCGGCTCGTTTGCGGCTGCCTCTCCGTGCCTCTCTCTCTCTCTCTCTCTCTCTCGCGGCTCGCGAGAGCGGACACCGCGGGCTAGCCCCGCCTGACGCGGGCCCTTTAAATTTTCGAAGCTACCTTTGTTTATGATCGCGCTTCTCGTCCTATCTTGACATGCTTAGCGAAGGAGCCCAGCCTTATGTCGATAGTCGCACAGTCATTGGTTTTATGTTGAATTAACATTTACTCAAAACCTACGGGGCGTATGCAAAAATGGTATTAGGATTTTCGACTCAGACTTGGCTCTTCTATAAGGTACTTTCTTACTGACAATACCTTTCGGAACACCCTGTATAGCGCTTAAAATTAAAGTTTTACATGGGGTTTTTTGCTTTTTTAGCTGTCTGAGATGTCAATGAACATAGCCAAATACAAAATTATACTTTTTATAATAAACAAAATTGCCATTTTTTTTATAATAAACAAAAAAGACAAGAAAATGGCAATTTTTTCATTCAAAATTCGGCTTTGGAATTGCTGTTATACTTAGAATCATCAAAATATATTTTTAGAGGGTTTTTAGGGTCGCTAATTACGAATCTGAAGTTAAAATTTGAAAATGTACAAACCCAAGATGGCGGACTAATATGGCATATTGGATCCGCCATCTTGGATTTGAAAATTTTCAATTTTCATCTTCGGATTCGTGATCAGCGACCCAAAAAAACCCCAAGTAACAATTTTGGCCAAAAAATATCGTTTTAAAAAATGTGCACCGTAATGGATTAAAAAGTTTCTACTCAAACAATTCTATTTGCCAAGAAATTAAAGAAAAAACTTTCTCCGGGATCTGTCATTTATTAAAGAAAAAACTTTAACCGGGATTGTATGATATTTTAACCCATAAAACTTGTAATTTTAAAGACAATATAATTCTTAATAACTATTTCAAGTTTTGGAATTTTTAATCCATTGGAGTTTATTAAATAATAATGGAATGAATTTACTTAACCATTAAATCTGTTGAATACAATAACATTTTAATGGGATTCAATAGTATTTAATTGATTCTTTTAGGCAAGGATGGAGAAGGGAGGGCATTGAGGAGGATACATTTTCAAACAATGTTTATCGATTGTACTAATGTAAAATATTATTTTAATTAAGATTAGTTGCAGAGGTATTGTAACTCTTGCGTAGGAGGATATCCTTCATCTCATTTAATTTTCAACTCATAATAATGATAAACATTTTATTTTCAGGAAGGGGAATTATCTCAGGATTTGTATACATTTCACGAAGCTGTTTCGGCATTACAAATGTTAGAAGAAGAAGTATTAGATACACACAAACTAGTAATGGATGACACCACGAAATTTTTAAATATTGCTCATACTATATTTAGTATGACTCATGAAGTGGATTACGATCAAGAAGGTAAATATCCTTCTATACTTGAAAAAATCTGACATTGCGCAATTGATTTATAAATTTTTAGATTTTATACCAAAGCAATTTTATTTTCATTCTGAAGTGTACGCCATGATGATAAACGAAATGAATTAATTCAACAGGCCCACAAAAATTAAAAATCAGCCTGTGTCATAGGCTACACTATCATATCTGTATGTATTTTCACCTTTTAAACCCGACTATAACCTTAGTTTTGCTCCATCACGTCAGGACTCTCAGATATCTTGATTTTTAAGAATTTTAAGATATGCTTACTTTCAAAGTCGAATGAAAAAAATTTTAAAGATTGTTATGCCACTCGTCATGTTCAAATTGCATTTTGTATTAACTCAATATAATTTTTTTTTTCTTTGAGCTACACTAGTTTAACATATAAATCCTGAATCACAAAAGTACACAGATATTCGAATGTGAAGTGCATTATAAATTAGTTTGACTTGGGATAGTTGTTAACCGACTGTATTAAGGGGGTATTATAACCATTTGCCTTTAAAAAAAACATCTGAACCACAAATATTCTTAGTTTTAAGAGTTGTTAAAAAAATATTTATTAACAATATAGTTTAGTATTGTGATATTACGTATTGTGATCAAGTGGGCCCAAACTGTACTCTGAAGGACCATTTGATCCAGAGATATAGCTATCTCAAATTTTTTGCTTTGGCGTAAGCCCCAGACTGAACCGATAGATGGATTTTCATCAAACACGGCTTACTATCTTTGTTTTTTATATCATTCCATACTGAAGCTGTTTTTAAGTTGAAAGATTTTAGTTTATTATTTTTAAGAAAAACTGAAAAAAATTGAGTAATTTTAATAAATTTCATGAATTTTGTCAATATTCCTGAACTTAAAAATAGTAAACCAAAATATTTCAACTTAAAACCAGCTTCCGTCTGGAAAGAGATAAAAAACAAAGATTTTAAGCCCCGTTAGATGACAATCCATCTATTTGATCAATCTAGAGCTTAGGCCAAACTCCAAAAACTAAAGTTTTTAAGAAAGAACAATAACAGAACTTGTTTTCTTCTGAAAATTGTCACTCTGATCAATAGAATTTTTAAAGTATAATTACCACTAGTTTTTTTTGCAAGAGCAATAAAGATGATTAAGTTCTTCTTATCGTACTCCAATATCATGAAGATAAACTAATATGACTCTTGTCTGTTATCTCTCTGTCGAACCCTGTCATTGAAGCATTGATTTAACTATTGACAAAGAATATCAGGATCATTACTATACGGGAGGGGCGGGTCGATGCGCGCAACGACTTGGCACTCCGATTCTGATCGGCGACCGGAATCCACGCGACGAGCGGGTGTTTAGCGAAAGCGAGAGCGAGTCATCTGTGAAGTGAGCGAGAGTGTGAAGTGCCCGTGTCGAGGACGAGAGCGAGGAAGTTCTCAGGACGACCTGCCGGCAACACGAGGAAGGCGTCCGGGAGTAACCAGGAGAACGGCAGCTGGCAACGTCGAGAGACCGTCGTCCGTCTCGAGCGATTGCCAGGGCACGAGGCCCTCGAAATTTCTGCGCTGCTCGGTGTACCTGCGAACGTAAGTTTTTCTTACGACTCTTGTGGCCCACGTGTGCGTGCGTGGGCCTTATTGTAAGCGTGCGATCGAACGCCGATTCGATCGCGATCCGGGAAAAGTTCTCTTTCTCTTACGAGTCGGTGCGAACGTAAGCGAAGGCTACGCACGCAGCACATCGAGAGGAAGCGAGAGACTCGGGCCTCTCGCGTTGCAGCGGGCCACGGAGACTCGCGGCGCGGGTCGTCGTCGGGGTACCTTCGGGGTGCCCCCGGAGGTAAGTACTGCTTAGCACCAGGATGCAAGCGCACTACCCCCAAAAGCGGTCATCGGAATATTCTCTCGGGGGAATATTTCATCCGAATCCGAGTCCGTTACAATGATAACATTATTAGAAATTATTTCAAAAAAACCTAAAAATAAAAATTTTCGTATTATATGCTATTACTTCTTTAATTTTTCAAATTTTTGCATAAAAATTAATTTCATACAGATTATAACATATAGAATCAAAATATGTAATAAAAAAATTTTCTATTTTATGAAATTTTTTCGGTGTAATACCCCCTTAAGGAGGTCTTTTATTTGATTTTTTGATACTAAATAAATTTCACTCATAAAGAGTGTAGCCGGATAAGCATGTGAAATCGGCACCTCCATGCATTTGGCTGAAATTTGACCCATAGTTTTGTGATATAAAAATATGACGGTGCACAAAATTTCAGCCTCCTAGCTTCAAAATTAACCTTCAAATGCCAGAAAATGTGTTTTATCGTTTTTCAGCCATATCTCAGCGAAATTTTAACGGTTTGAGAATTGGAACGAGGTTAAAGATTATTAAAAAAGGCATCAAATTAAGATACTTCTAAATGGGGTTCAAAAACAGAGATTTTGGTGCGTACCAGAACAATCTTTGATAAAATCCTGAATTTTAGGGGCAATTTGAAAGTTTTAAAGGACGTTTTACTATCCTATATATATCTACAACATTTCATAAATAGATTAATTTGATGCCCTTTTTTGTAACCTTTAACCTCGTTCCAATTTTTTCCCAATCCATGAAGATTTCGCTGAGATATGGCTGAAAAACGATAAAAACACATTTTCTGGTATTTGAAGGTTAATTTTGAAGCTAGGAAGCTGAAATTTGGTGCAGTCATATTATGTCACAAAAATATGGGCCAAATTTCAGCCAAATGCATGGAGGTGCCGATTTCATATGCTTATCCGGCTACACTCTTTAAGGCCATTGCAATTATATACAACGTCATGAACCAATTTACTAAATACTCAGATGCAATCAAAAACACTTTTCTTTTTGTATTCTTGAAAGTATTAAAATTTAATTTCATTATTAATTGACTTCTTATAATTCATCATAATAAAAAATTTGTATTATTACAGTTTTATTATAAAAATAAAATTTTCATTTTATTATAGTTTATTTATTTATCGTTTCGGTTTCTTCTTTCATATATCTACACGATCAGTCCGTATATTAACATGAAAACTTCTAAACATTTTCTCAAGCCATCTTGCAGGCAATATACTGCGTTGAAAGAAGTGTAATTATTTGTTTTTGAATTCTTTTATGTTGAATTTATAAATAATCAAGATTTTTACGTAAGTGTTATTTAGCACCAAGAAATGTAGATGTTATTGAAATCAATATAAAAATTCTCGAAAAAATGCATAGTTTATCAAGAGAATATTTAAGTATTAATAGCTTAGAAAAAGAAAATGATGAAAATTTATCAAAAATAAATACTCGGTCAAAATCAAATATAGTTTAGCGGATTTGAAAATGTGGTATTTGCCACATTTTGGTGTTCGAAATGCCAATAAGCCGGATAAAATTAGAATAGTTCTTGACGCGACTGCACAGTCGTCCAGCTTATGTCTCAACGATCAATTAGATACAGGTCCAGATCTTTTACAGGCGCTACCGGAAGTATTAATTCATTTTAGATGCGGCGCCATCGCCTGTAAAGCGGATATTAAAGATATGTACCTACGCATAAAAGTAAAAAATGAGGATGGTAACTACCAGCGATTTTGATGGCGCGAATTGGATCAAAAGAAAAGCCCCGACGTGTATGAAATGCAATGTTTAATTTTTGGCGGAAAATCTTCTTCCACCAGGGCAATATATGTTAATATATGTTAAAGATAAAAACGCGCAACAATTCATAGACGATAATCCGAAAGCGGTAAAAAATATACGAAATAGCTACATGGACGATTTTTCAGCTGGCTATAGTAACTGAAAAAAAGCTACGCGAGAAATTCAAGACGTAATTAAAATTAATAAAAGAGCGAATTTTATTATGCATAGTTGGGCGCGGAGTAACGACCCTCGGATTTTTTATGGAATTGAAGGCATTGTTTGCTCAGATAATCGACGCGAAATAAAACTGGGTGACCGAGGGGGAGAGCACGTGCTCGGTTTATTTTGGGATACAAAACTGGATTTATTAAAATTTAACGTGGGCTCAAATAAAATACCTGAAGATTTATTAATCAGCAAAAAGAAACCAACTAAGCGCCATGAACAATACTAATATAAATTTAACTCAAATGAGTTCTGGTAGGAAAAAGGAGGGGCTGAGTGAGTATAAGGTTAATTCAAACAAAACACAAATTTTCGCGAGAAACAAAGGAGAACTTGCTTCGGCATAAAAACCCTCTCGGATGAGGAAAAAGCCGAAGCAAGCTTATATTTTATTTAAAGAAATCTATTGATACAAATTACGCCAATACAAAATAATAATTAAAATACGCGTTAATAATCATTCACTACCCTAAGCCGAGAGCTCTCTTACCTCGCAAATAAAAGTCGCACCAGCTCGAACGTCGCTTTGTCCGAAAGGACGCTGAGCCTTACGCAGAAGCCGCGGCGTTGCCCCAGGTCACTTGGCAAGCCGGAAACGGGGAGCGCAGAAAGTTGAGATTCCACCAAGCGCGCCTCGACATCTTGAGGGAACCAACGCTTTGGTGATGGGCAACAACAAGGTCACCGCATGCGCTCGCCCTGAAGTGGTTCACGCCGACGCTGCGCACGTGGACACCACTCCCACACAAGCAATCGCTCCAAGCACACACACTCACAAATCCGCGCGGTAAGCCGCTCGCAATCGCGATTTACGTCCGCGGACGCGGCCACGATTTCCGACGATGTCGCGGACGAGGATACGACGCACAAAAACGAGAAAGAACGGCACGACGCGATTCCGACTTCACAGAGTGTGAGCAAGCTAAAGTTACAATAATAACTGAAGAGACTAAAGTGAGACACTAGGCAAGGCACGTGCAACCTCTTAGGCGGTCCTGTCAAAAGTGACAATCGAAATCGCGCTCTCGTCGCTCGCGCGAAAAACCCGAAGGCGCTACTCGCATCCGCGCGGGAAAACAAAAGAGGGGGGAAAATTAGAAATATTTCGAATTAGCGAGAACACGCCAATTCCTCCAGATAGCCATGACCGTATTTGATACGCTCGGTATGATTTCTCCCGTTACTTTAAATTAAAAAATAATTATACAAAAGTGGTGGATGAGTTTTTACGAGACAACAATTTAGTTTATTGGAAAGCATGACTACAACAAGTTCAAGGAGTAAAAACTTTAACATTTCCCCGTCCTTGCATCCTGGCAGTTGAAAAATCCGAAAGGGTAGAATTGCATTTGTTTAGCGACGGGAGTCTTGAAGCATACGCAGCCATCGCTTATCTAATGTGGATTTATCTGAGGTAGCTTATTTGCGGTGGACACTATTTCAGCGCAAATGGGCAAAACAAGAGTAGCACCGTTGAAACTAGTCACCGTTCCTCGCCTGAAATTACAGGCAGCATTAGTAGCTGTAAGATTAGCGGAATATATAGATGAAATGCTCAACTTAAAAGTGGCGCAGCGCGTTTTGTGGTCAGACTCAAAAGTAATAAAAATTCGGTAAATGTTCGTGGCTAATCGTTTAGGGGAAATCACAGAAAAAACGATAACAAACGAATGGCGTTGGGTACCAACTAGTAAAAATCCGTCTAATGTAGCAACGCGATGGGCCACCAACACGCTAAATACTAGATTTAAATACTGAGCTAACGGTTCAGATTTTCTATAAGAACCTAAATCTTGCTGGCCTCCAGAACTTAGTTGAAGCTGATCAGAGAAAGACGCGATGGATAATATGGAGAAAAGAAGCGCGTACGTATTCGTAGCGAATACTTCAATCGCTGACCTACCGCTATTTATGAGATTATTCGGTTGGCACGGATTGCTTCTAATTGCGTATCGATTACAAACAATGACGAATCGTTGGAGAAAAATAAAGTCTCACAAAACAGCAGTTGAACGTATTAATGACGTAGAAGAATTTTGGTTTAGAGAAATTCAAAATGATTGTTTTAGCACTGAAAAAGATTTAAAAAATAATAAAGAAATTAAGAAAGGTAGTAAAATAAGAAAGTTAACGCCTTATATAAACGAGCGTGGAATATTCTGCGCGGAAGGTCGCGTTATAACGGTACTAGACGCAGAGTTTTGTAATAACCCCATAATTTTAGAGGCGAAACACAAGGCAACGAGATTACTGATAGCAGCCTACCAACATAGGTATCAACATGCAAGTGACAAAATTATAATCAACGAAATTATTTTACAACAATCGGGCTTAGGAGAGCTTTGCGCTCGGAATCGTTTAAGTGTTTAAGTTGTCAGCTCCGCAAGTCAAAGCCAATAAACCCACAAATGGCTGCACTTCCTACAGATCGCTTAGCGTATCATTAACGACCTTTTAGCCACTGCGGCATCGATTACTTTGGGCCGATGTACGTAAAAATCGCCCGTGGCAAGAAAAGCGATGGGAAGTACTATTTACGTGCTTGACGGTAAGAGCCATTCATTTAGAATTATCTTATAGTTTGAGCGCAATCTCCGCTATTATGGCGCTACAGAGAATGGCTGCACGTAGAGGTACGCCTTAAGTTATATACAGCGTCAACGGGACGAATTTCAAAGGCGTCTGTCTGGAGCTTCGAGAGGCAATCGCGCTGGTTGATCAAACACGTTTGAAATCGTTCTTTGTGTAAAACAGAATAAAATGGATTTTTAACCCTCCAGAAGCTATCCACATGGGTGGTTTCTGGGAACGACTTATTAGGTCTGTTAAACCATCCCTGCACATTATCTTGAATGAACAAGCACCTACCGGATGACCCGAGAGATAACGACGCGTTAACGCCCAACCATTTCTTGTTTGGATCATCGTCAGGGAAACAAATGTTCGTAAAATCCGGCGCGATCACTGAAAATCCAAAAAAACAATGGAGAATAGCTCAAGCATTGGCAGATTCCTTTGGGAAAAGGTGGTTGTATAAAAATTGAATAAATAAATAAATTAAATTTAAAAAACTGAATAGTTACAATTTTGTGTTTCGTTTTAAATTGATACTTACGGGTAGGGTACAGTCAAAAATCATCAAAAAACTCAATCTTTTTTTTATTTCTGGAATGTATTCTAGAAGTATCAAAGAATGTGATAGCACATTCATTAGAGTCAAATTAAAAAAATTTCAATGAAAGTTCAATTAAATAATAAAACAAAAAAACGAATTTCTAATGAAATTTCATAAAAATAAATAATGCTTTACGTTTTTAATTTTCTGATTCATAATACGAAATGTGCTACGAAATACTAAGTATGTGACGTCTAAGACGCATAACAGCAGTCAGAATTCAACAATGAGAATGCACCCTATGCTATTGCCATTAAGGACCATGTACTGTAACACTGTATGCGCGTCGGCTGCTACTGTTTACTTTATTTGTTGGCTGACACTTTATCTATTTATTTGTTCAAAATGAAGCTAATAAATATAAACCATTATTCATCAAAACAGAATAATCTACAGAAACTTGCAACTAAAAAGTTATACTCTAAAGAAGAAAAAAATAAATAATCTTGAAACTGATTTTAGTAATCCAGAAGAACCTGTGGATTTAACTAAGAATAGGCAAATTTTGTTTGTTAATTATTCAGCAAGGAAGAAC
>UCOM01005132.1:0-10137 GCA_900474385.1 Ormyrus pomaceus | reverse complement strand
GAAGGTATTCAAAAGTGAGAATATCTATAAATTTTAACTTCGTGCTTGAAAAAGAAAAGTAAATGGTTTGCCAAATCGTTACGTATTTTTAAATTAAGCTAATAAAAATCAATATCATTAATAGGTATTATTTAATTAATAAAAATAAATTAATTAAATCCTTTTTTTAACAAAAAATTAAATAACGCGTATACAAAGAAAATCGCGCGCGCTTGCGCGCGCTTCCGAATTCTAGTAATTACTAAATCAAACGAACTTACCTGAAGTGAAGTTCGATCGTAATTATATGAAGGCTCATTCGAGATGATTAAGTACCCACCCTAACATTCGTTTATCCTTGCTATTTGGCCCTATAGAAAAAAAAAACTTTAAACGTTATGAGACTGACAGTGCCGCGAGGAGGCGTTGTAAAAATTGTTTTATTTAAACATTGTGGGGACTATCAACATCGAAGTACTACATACGTAATCATCTCGAACAAGCCTTCATATAATTACGATCGAACTCCACTTCAGGTAAGTTGGTTTGATGTAGCAATTAACTAACAAGGGGAGTATCGACCCACTGGATGAGGAGTAAGGGCAGCATCTCCTATTTTTTAGGGGTTGAAAACATATCTTGGTAAAATTGCAGGAGATCATTCCTTAGCTAAAAAAAGAAGGCATAAAGGTAACAAAGTTATGATTTTTTTTTTAAATTCTAGAGGAAATTGTTTTTTATAAAAATTAAAATATCTCCATAACTAAAAATTTTAGTCTATCGAACAAAAATCTAAAAGAAAGTACGCAGCAAGGGCTTTAATTTGAGACTAGTTAGATTAAATAATATTCATTCATTCCGAAGTTATACACAGTTAAAGTAATATTAAATAACGTATATTTTTAAAGCGTTTGTTCCAGTTGATTTTTGTGGAGATTTTAAAGACATTATTTAAAGCATAACTTTAGAACGAATGAATATTTTTTAATCTAACCTCTCTCAAATGAAAGCTATTGCTGCGTACTTTCTTTCAAATTTTTGTTCATTAGACTAAAATTTTTAGTTACGGAAATATTTTAACTTTTATAAACACCAATATCCCCTAAAGTTAAAAAAAAATCATAACATTTTTACTAAGGCTCATTTGAATAAATGCTGACATGTATCTTCTTTTTTTGACGATGGAATGACCAGCAATATTTTACTAAGATCCATGATTCGGTGGGTTGATACTTACCTTGTATTTTAATTCTTTATTACTATTTTATGGTTTATAGTCAACCACACTAATCTTATCAATCTTACCAAGTGATAATAATTAATCGTACGAGAAACAATGAATATCGTATAAACAGAAATGTTTGAAACTGTGACTGCAGGGATCTTTTTGGAAAAGGTAATAAAATTTTTGGTTAAAAGGACAAAGGAAATAAAGGTTTTAAATAAATTAAATATCAATTAGTTTATTATTATTGTAATTTAATTGTTTTGTTTTATAGTACTTACAAACATTTACAAATGTAACAAGTCAATTCAGTTTAGCGTACAAGACCATCGGAAAACATTACACTAGTGATAATTATAATATTTGATGATAATAGTAGCGATAGTAATAGTATAGTTCTTAATGATAGATGCAGTAGTAATATGTTTATAGTAACCACATGAGAAACTTATTATAGAACGTGGTGATGGTGTGGTAGTAATTTCGAAAGCTGCTGGCCCACAGCCACATGAGTTGAAAATTTGACTGATCTTTGATTCACAGATATGTACATGTGCGCGGATGAGAGAGGTATATAGAAGAAGATAGAATGAGGAAGTGAGAGAGAAAGATAGAGAAGTATGGCGATGTAGAAAAGCTGTGAATAGAGGGAAAATGGTAGCATTTTTTTAGGATAAAAAGTATAAGAAAGAGCAGTCGCGTGCATAAGTTGAGTAACATTTAGAATATTTGGCTAATTACTTATTTCTCTACATCTTTTAGAACGCCATCATCTACAGGAATAAGTAACGTTCACATCAAACTGCTTCTTATCTCACTTTCCAAGTTCTATTTTTGCGCGTGCGCGCGTGTGTATGCATATGTTGTGTGAGGTGTGTGTGTGTGCATGTGTGCGTGTATGTAAGAGTTGGAGGCTTTACTTGTACATGTAAATTCGGAAACTCCATTGGAAGGATACTGTTTTATATAGAAAATATAATATATCGAAAAATCAAAAAATTTACTCGCCAGAATGTTGGATATATATTTACATAAAAAGGTACGTAATTCACTATGTGTAAAAACATTGTACTATGTGTATATATGTACATATGCATGTACAGTCAATGTAGGCGTTGAAACTGAATATTAGACCGATGTATTGAAGAAATGACTAAGGCATTTCGATCCAATAAACCCTGGTAATTCCCTACAAAAAGTTAGTTTGCGTTTATGTAGTGTATTAATACCAACAATTGTTAATACTTGGTCAAAATGTACAAATTAAATGTTTCAAAGTAGAATAGATCGCAACATCAAAATACCTTACAATGATACTATGATTGGTTAGCGCGAAATCGCACAGAAAAAAATACGATAATTATACATCGAGAGATCAACACTTTGTCGATCTATATATATTATATGGGTTTGAATAAGTTTTATGATGAAATATTATAAAAATCTACAGAGAATGAAAATTTATATAACTACTTAACCAAGTTGTCTATGATGGATGAAGTAGTGAAGTTGTACCTAACATTTTGGCTTCTCTCTTTTAAGTACGCATTGTCACATCGAGTAAAAATTGACTGTTTACACACATATATGTACATATCAAAGATAATGAATCTTCGTCTTGGCATGTCTTTTAAATGTTTCAACTCTACTTTGAATCTCGTAATCTTTTTCTGTATGTGCGATATACAAAAGGTACAAAGAAGTGCAGTATTATTATAATAATATAAAAATGTTTGCCTTTTCGGCTCTTAATTAAAAGCTGCATAATACTTGTATATAAATTCCTACATTTTGGCATCCATCATGATTGTTAGTTTATCTCAGAATAAGTCTTATTTTGTCCTAGGATAAAAATCTCATGCAGCGCTCTGCTCTTTGCTCTCTACATATAAAATGTCTTTCTTCGCCTGCCTTTAGAGTGACGTACATATGTACAAATGGTGCCGATATTAAGACTTAAAACGCGGAGCAAGAAAAAAGCGCGACTGATAATACGACCTGATTTTTCTCTGTAATACGATGATAGCTATTACTACTCTATTATTATCTTGTTTAGTTTAATTAGAATAATTGGATATTCGTTAGTTAGCGCGTACACGATATCGACTTGACTGCGGAGGAGGAGCTTAGGTGGCGTAACTCCATTCACTTCAGGCGTAAGTCCACTTGCTCGGTAATGTTTCCGATGGGTGCGTCGGCTAGAGCGCCAGCAGCGCGTCGCGGCACGGGGCCAGCCTCAGACCCGGTCACAGGATGTCCGTCTCATAAACTTTGCTCGTCGTGGTGGTGTTGGTGCTGGTGCTAGTGACTAAAGTGCTGCTGTTACTGTCACTGTTGCCGTTGCTGCTGGCGATGATCGCATTGCCCGCGGGCTCCTGTCCGGGCAAGCTAGAGAGCGAGCCTGAAGCTGGGGCTGCCGCGCACAGGCCTAAGCCCATCTTGGCGAGTAAATTGCTCTCGGAGCCCGTCTTCTTGAGGAGGTCGGGATCGGCCGCCGCCGCGTTACGCTGCAGCTGCTGGAGTCGCGCGTACTGTTCTTGCAGAGCTCGCTGCTTGCGTAGCAGCTCCTGGTGACGCTGTTCCAGCTGTTCTTGCCGTTCCCTCTTGCTTTGCAGGCCTTCCTGCGAGTTGACGCTCTCGCAGGAGCTTGAGTTGCTGGTGGAGAGCGGAATTGGCGCGGGGCCTGCAACTGCGACGCCGAAGTGATTACCGTCGGAGAAGGCTTTCAGCAGCGGGGGACCGCGGCGCGGCGCCGGGTTGCGCGGTGGCAGCTGTGGACTCGTGGGGCTGGCGAGTGGCGAGCGCGAGCTGGTGCGCGGCGGCGGCGGTGGCGGTACGCGGCGCGCGCCCGCCAGCTGTAGTAGCTCAGCGTTGCGTTCGGGCACGGGCGGCTTGGCCGGCGGCTCGACTTCCTGATGGTGGTGTTGCTGCTGCTGCAGCGGCTGCTGCTGCTGGATCGGTTGAACCTGCTTGGGGCCTACAGGCGGCGAGGTGTCGGTGTCAGAACTCGAAGGGTACGAGTGTAAGCGACGCAGCGTACCGGGCTGTGCAGGCGGTAATAAGCTCAGACAGGAAGAGTCAACGCTGCCCTTGCGTCCAATCTCGGCGATGTTTGGCGGCCGGTGGCCCTGCTGCGCCGGGGCCTGGGAGAGTTGCGAGGCGGGTCGGCTGAAGGTCTGCAGCTCGTCTAGCAGAGCGTCGAGTGCGTTCTCCGGACGCTGGGTATGGCTGCTGGGGCAGTGTGGTGGTTCGGCAGACTCGCGGCTTCCCCCAAGGAGGAGCGCTGGGCCCAGAGTAGAGCGTTCCGTTGGCACTGGGGCAGCTGCCTGCTGCGCGAGAACGAGGCCAGAGAGCCGGACGGCGCCGACAGAGAACAGAGATGCACAGCTGGGTGAGAAGAGCGCAGGCGTGTGTTGGGCGGAGGGTGGAGCGGGAGAGTGATTGGGCCCCGGCTCATGCAGCGCCACGCGGACATCCATGCAGTAGGGCGTTTCTAGGGCGCTCCGGGACCGATCTATGCAGCTAGGAGGCCTTTCGACGTCACTTTCGCAGAGCCGCGTCGGTGCGAGGTGCGCGTGAGGTGATAGTGCCTGCTCTTTCCTGTTAAACCACTTGGAACGGAAGAAAAACAAAACACCAAAAGCAGAGGCTGGAAAGGCGCGAAAGCCACAATCATAAGTGAGCCAATCCGTACGCAGCTGCGAAAGTGCCCGAGTTTGCGGGGAACGTCAAACGGTAGGGGTTCAAAATACAAATAATAAAAATTAGATGAGAGAGAGAAAGAGACAGAAAAAGAAAAATAAAGATGGACGATCAAGTAACATGCTACGTCTTTGAAATTCATGCTAATATATATATATATATATATATATATATTATTGTTAGTAGGGGTTTATGCAGCCCAAGACAAAGAGGGAAATATATTTCTTTAGTAAAATAGAAAGAGACCATCGGATTAAGCAGCCCGGGCCGCATAATCTTAATGAGTGCGAAAGAGATAGCGTTATAGGGAATCCCTATATACAAACGTGTATATATATATATATATACACACACATCTGTGCAAAAAGGAGATGACTCAACCTATATATATATATATATATATATATAAATTGAAATAAAGTCTTTAATATATTTATTATATTCTTTGATATACTTATTAATTTCCATGAGGAACACGGATTTTACACAATTTTCTTATTTGTAATATTATATTGCCCGAGAAAAAATTCGAAAAATAAACTTTTCCACCAAAATTTTATGCGTTATAATTTTATATAATCATATAAACCTGATTTCTAAAAGTGCATGTGTAAAGTACTGAAATTATTCCTCTATTAGTTAAGGTATGAGTATTTTTCATTTATTGTTATTTTTCATTTATTATTGTTAAGTTTATAGGTTGAGTCATCTCCTTTATACACAGATGCGTGTAAATGAAGACTTAATCTGGTCCTATTTTATTTAAACAAATTTTTTAAAACTAAATTGAAGTATCATTTGTGTGCATAAATTAATAGGCGGATGACTCAATCGAGCTAAATATTAGACTTATTATATGTATAGATAGACTGATATATCACTTTTCATATAAATTAAATAACTAGTATATCAATCCAGCTAATAATCGTGCGACGCATAATCATACTGCGTAGATGTTTTTGAATGGATAAGTTGAAAAAAATATATTTCTACATCCCTTACCTTTCCCGAATTTGCACAAAATTTCGGCTATAAAAACTGGAATTTTTGCCCGCTAGCACTCACCTGAAAAGAAAGTGAGTGTCAATCCCGAAGTTCAGGGCTCCCTGCTTACAAAAAAGCCAACTACGCCTCTTATCATTTGAGTTCAAATAAAATAAAGTAAATGTTGTTTGAGTTTGTCTGTTCTCCATCATCTCTTCCGATATTCTACAAGGCCGATAACGAGGACTACAAGGCAAGATAATGATTATTTATTATTAATTAACAAAAATTGCGACACGATCGATTCTTGAACCGATACCGAAAGAACTGAAACTGTTGAAAAATTTGAAATAAATTCAGCTAATAACGTTTCTAGAACAGCTCACTTGAAGCTACAGCTCGATCCATCCAGTATATTACAATTGCTGAAAAAACTAATCAGAACTTATAAATTAATATTCATAATAATGAGTAACATTTTTTAAGGTTCAATTTCGTGTAAAAAAACCGACGATAAAAAATTTCACTACATGATTTAATTTAAGTAATTGACAAATAAAAAGTCAGCTTGATATTTCAACGAAGAAAATTATTTTGTACTCTCCAGCACTTGATTTCGCAAGATGAATTTGAATTAAAATGAAAAATAGTTAATATATACTGCGTATATTTAAAAAGTGAAAGGACAATGCAATATATTGTTTGAAGAATTAATTGTATTTAAATTTTAAAATAAAATAAAAATAAAAGTGTAATTTCGAAATAGGAATATAAGTAGATTTACGCGCAGCATTAACCCTACAAAAAAATATCCTCTCGGCCAGACAGGTGCACCACAATTTCAACATCCTCAAAGAATTTATTTCGTCGCGATAGCTTAAGGTTACTGGCGCATATAACAAACGTGAAGTTTATGCACAAGGTCCACTTTTACCTTGAGCGGTCCTATAGTACAAACGCAGATCATTGCACGCATCGTAAGACTGAGGGGCAATCAGCTACAAAGCTTTTGCTGCACCGACGCCGCTGTGGCACGCCTCTGGTAGCACTTTGGTACTCCATCATTCTCATATTTCAAATATGAAGCACAAAGAGAAAGAGTTTGCTGGAGCGCTTCGCTGCCGCTATAACAGCTTTATTGTCAAGTCATCGTTGAAATTTTCAACAATTCTCGTGCCCAATTATTTTTCTTTTAAATATTTAGAAAATTTTTGATAAATTTAATTTAGGTAATTTTCGTTCGTTAAACATTTTCTAAATTTATTTTTCAATTGCCAGTTTTTCAGCGAGGCTAAGAGAATTAAAATAATTTTCTTTTTTTCCTTTAAATATATATTAATTAGAAAACTAAAGCAAATAATTAAAAAAAGTGAGTATAAAAAATGAATTTGAAACTTGAAAGATAGTTCACCGAATTATTGAAATTCTTAGAATATCGCTGACACTTCTTATATACGGTCTTATAATATATACATTTTTACTCCCGAAGCGACATGATTTTTAGAGATATTGAACCCCGAAATTTTGTATTTTAACATAGAATGACTATAGCAAGTCCGAATTCGGGTGGCGTTTAGTTGAATTGAGAAGCGAGTTTTCTTAAATTATTTTTAAAAAACTAAGATTTGATACTATGTCGACGAATACAATGATACTATTGCGACGAATATAATGTAAAATTTGATATAGGTATCAACATTATTTTTCGAGAACTAAATGTACATGGTACGATTTAATTTTTTAGTGAAAGCATCAACGCGTGCACAGTCCAGAATAGGACAGCATCAAGAGTGACACCCAAACAGAATTAGTTCTCCCTTTATGCGCTCGCTGACAATGAGATGCATAGTCTGTTAATAAAAGTGATATTGTCGAATGTTGTGCTAATGAATACGCTCCACAGCTTCGTCCAACAAATATCATTAATGTACAGGTAGAAATAACTAGGAGCCCAGAACTGAACACTGGTTCATCGAGATTTATTATGGGGAGAACCGACGACTTGCCATTAGATTTGGTGTTTATTATTTGCTCTCCTATCCGCGTACAAGAATGAAACCACTTGAGCATAGTAAGAATAAAAAGCATCGAAAAAAATGAAATTTATTCAGTCACAGTAAATATTACCTTGAAAATAACGATGTCAAATAACGATATTGATACTGGAAAAGAATGAAAAAACGTGTAAAATACCTTTCCGATAGAATTGCTTAAAATTTCCTAAAGAATTCTGGAAGTCGTTATTATCGATGGTTCTATATATTATGCTAAAATTTATTAAAGAGAACGTTGATTTGTACGCGAAGCATTGTGTATGTATACGGACCCTGTTGATAAGGTCAATCAAGATCAATTGTGCAGTGCTCATGAAAAATTAATGAATTACTGCATTGAACGAAATGACGATCACAATGACGATGACGATGAAAACATTAGTAGTGATGCAGATAGTTGTACTTTCTCCGAAGATGCATTAATAACGGCGAAGAAAAATGACCTGTATATTTCTTACGAAGAACGTTTATCATTGCAAATATTAACAGAGCTGCCTTCGAATATATATTATCCAAAAAATACCAACGAAGGTTTTTCTTAATAAATAATTTGTATCAAATAAAAATGAATACTTTTATACTACGAAAATGTTTTATAATAATATTATTGTCTAATTTCCATTTGTGCCGATGTAACGGAATCACGTCGATTCAGAAACTTGATTACTGGACAACTGTAACCATGGATAACAGACGGGATCTCCCTAGTACAATGACAAATTTGCAAAATAAAGCGTCTCTTGAATGTGATGAAGGTAATTACATCGTCATTGGAAATCGAAAGACGTTTAGAGAACAATGACATTTAAGAGAAACTCAGAAATAATTGTTGATGATAAATAGTAATGAAAATGTAAATTATACAACGATAACGTTAACATTTCTCAGTGGATAACCGATCTATGAAAATATTTTTACTTTATTCCTTTGCTTATATTTTTTTTAACAAATGTTTCTCAGTTCAACAATTATTTCATTTTTAACATTACCTAGCACAAAGTTCATGAAGTCCATCTGTTATCGTATATTCAATCGTGAAAATGACAATATTCATTACATTCATACCAAAATCAGTATAAGTACGATTCTCATGTAGTTTGTAAAAGAGATCTATTAGATGGAAAAACAACTTTCTGTACCATATATTATAATAATTTTCTACTCGATTTGATCAGAGTTAAATACCGATAAACATTATCGATTCCTCCGTCCATATTTTTATTGTCTTCAATAATACAAATCAGTTTGATTATATCTTCACCAGTTTTGTACCTTTTTTTGCTGTAGAACTATAGCATAATCGATGCTCAGTAGTGATCATCCATACTTCTGTTTTATCTTGCCATTTTATGACCAACCATATCATATTATCAGCCACTTCTAATGTTTCTTTTCCCAAAGATGACTTTAAATCTGGAAGTGCAGCTCTATTTTTTCTTTATACTGTGCTGC
Source organism: Ormyrus pomaceus (assembly GCA_900474385.1). Lineage (NCBI taxonomy): Eukaryota > Metazoa > Arthropoda > Insecta > Hymenoptera > Ormyridae > Ormyrus > Ormyrus pomaceus. Next base: position 741 of record UCOM01005132.1, on the reverse strand, counting down.
ACAAACGAGTATCTTTTTCTGGTAGAAATTTAACTAATATAGGGGTCAAGTGCCAATTTTCTACATAAACAATGCAACCTTTATCAAAATAAGGCTGTATAATGTGCGCTAGATTGCGTCTCCTAAAATACCATTTTACAATTTTTTTATATCCTCGTTTTGACACTGTCAACTTCTTTTTGAATTGATTTAGGTTTAAATTCATAGGACATTTGAATATCATTTGCGTAAATGTTGCAGTCACAAAGTAAACAAATTTTCCTAAAGCAGTTAATGTATGTAAAAAAGGATAGTTCCCTGCAAAGGAACTCCGTCTTTTACAGAGCTCCAAAAAAAGAATTGATTGGAAGAAATTTTAATCGCCTGTTTATGATCAAATAATAGGTAGAATGAAATACATTCAGCACATTTACCAAAAAATTAAAAAATTTCAAAATACGAATTCAGACTGAGTACACAACACAACCAAAGGCTTTAAAAAAGTCAAAGAAAGCCATAATTGGCACTTTTCTTTCATTAATAACTCTTTTAACTTCGAAAATTAATCTGAGCAGTGCTCTATCAGTTTCATGATATTTTCTGTACACTGATTGAACTGGGTCCAATTTATGACTGGATTCTAAATATTTTATATTTAGACCTTATTTTAAACATAATAAGATCTTGTTACGTGGGTGCGCGGATTATTGATTGAGGATTTTGGTAAGACTCGAAAAAAAGAGGCATGGCTTTACTCGGCCA
>UCOM01005131.1:0-10137 GCA_900474385.1 Ormyrus pomaceus | reverse complement strand
ATATTAAATTATTATTATTATTATTATTATTATTATTATTATTATTATTAAATTATTATTATTATTATTATTACATTAAATTATTATTATTATTATTATTATTAAATTATTATTTAAGATAATTCCCAAGTAAATAATAGGCAGTATCAGTTTTGCACGGTATAACCGTTTTCCGCGTTTTTTTTAACCCTCCTGCGCACTTAATAGGTTTATTGTATACGGGAAACACGTACATTTCATGACAAGATATTAGTATATTTCATCATAGTCCACAGGGGGGTTAAAGTTTCATTATTTTACGTACGAAAATAAGTCAGTAGTATCGTTTAAGAGAGAATATTTGATAAAAAAATATTAATTTAGCCTTCGGCATTTAATTGTTAAGTAAAGTGGAAAAGCGAATTGGTATACGGAAGAACATATTCTAGTAATATTTAAAAATATTACAAGAAAGTTTACAAGAAATTACGGTAAGTTGGGTACAGATTGCAAAAATTGAACCGTTTACGAAAATTTTCGTAAATTTATGTGATTTTACGAGTTATCTTGTAAATATTAAAAAATATAATAAGGAAAATTACTTTTAAGTATAATAAATTTTCGTAAATTCTAAATAATGCAGAATTTGATGGCATTGTCTATAAAAAGGTATTGTAATTGTTAATGTAAATTCTTGCAAGTTTTACCAGTACGCACTCGAGTCAGCGAAGACTTTGCTTGCACGCATACAAGGGCCCATAATCTACGCAACGAAACGTTTAAAAATCTTTAACAATTTCAAAAGTTCTTTAATCTTTAACAGTTTCAAAAGAAGATTCGAATTATCGAACAAATATTATTATTAGCGCAGGCGGTAAAGGTATTGGGTGTCAATCCGGAGGACCATAATAGCTTGATTCTACACGTAGTAGGATTTTTTCATAGTTTTAAAATAGTTTAAAATATATACTCGATTGCTTGTATTTAGGTATAACACGGATAGCTGTTTGTGTTGAGTAGATTGAGAATATCATTTTTTTGTCATAATATTTCGATATAGTGTAACAATTACCCCCTACGGATCTTTGAATACAAAACTATCAGATACTGACTAAATTACTATACTTTTTTCGAAACTTTCCTGTAATATTTGTAAAAATTACCAGAATAGTTATTCCCGTTTACGCAGTTCCATTTGTAGATAGATAGGTTAGTGTTTTGGTAGTTATAAGTTATATAATTAAGTACTGTAATGAAAATTAATTTAAGTTACTATGTACCAAAGAAGTTGTGCATTTCAGATTCGAAAACTGAAGAATCTTCTGCACAATACTGCTGATTTAATGGGGACGAAGTTAGCGTGCCAATTCTCTTCGAACGGTTTGACAAATTGGTACTGGGAACATCAGATGTCAACGGAACTTCCTTTGACGCCGTTTCATCTGGGAATAATCTTTTTCTTGCGGAGGAGTTTTGCAATGCAGAAGTGTTTTTCACTCTATCTTCCTTATCTGTACAAATTGCGAGAAGAAAATGTAAGGCATATTTCGACGATTCGGGTTTTGCGTAAAAATAAAAAGTGGGCCTTTATACTTTTTTTGCCTTTTTACCATTTTGTTCTTTTCAGGATCTATCGTGGCACGAAATGGTTCTTTTGAGGAATATTAAATTGTCATTACTATTACTATTGGTGTGTGTATTATTTCTTTAGTAATTATTCGCAATTTGTACAAAAGCTTACTAAAGGAATAAATGAAAACACTAATTACAACGCATCAATATCTAGACATTATATGAAAAACTTTAGAACTCCTTAAAAGAACCAACACGTATATTTATATAAACACCCGTAATAAATGATAACATAAAAATAAGAGATTTTTTATTTGTTATTTATTATTTAACAAATATTTTGTTGTAACCCTTTCAGCCACGCAATTCGTAACAAGTTAAGTCGTTAAGGGGCCTTCCACGAAATGCATGATGGTAGAAAGCATTTTAAGTTGCAGATATTAGTATTTATTTTTCACTTTAATCAGTGCAAAAAAATTTGAAGCCCTTTGCCGAATGAATAAGTTAAAAGAAATGTATTTAAAATATACTAATCTAAGCCCATCTATTCATTTCTCGCGTGCAATAGAGGAATTCCACAACGCTTTATAAGTTTCATATGTATTAATAATAATTTATAAAATGAATCTCTGTTCACTAAAGAGCCGTGCAAGACCCCTTTAAATATGACATGATAATATAAATAACCTGCAGTTTTTAACCCATTAACTGCAGCCTTAATGCAGTGAATTTTTACTCAAAATTGAAGTCTGTGTCTTTTCATTACAGCGACCGAATTTTTTAATGTGTGACGCGCTCAGCTTTGACATATCATCTTATTTTTTTTTAAATTATTAAAGTTTATATAGGTATTGTCGATTTCGATTGACTATACATTAATCATCTGATTAAGTAAAAATAATATAGTTATTTCAACAACTACACCCTAGTAGAAACTGAAAACATTTTTGAAGTAGTTAATGGCCAGTTGTTTATGGCAAAGTAATTACTGGCCAAAAAAGGGGCAAAAATGTGTCCATTTTTCGCCCATTAATAAAACGGTTTTCCAATGTTTTTCAGGCATTAAAAATGGAATGAATTCTGCAATTGTTATTTTTCCGCTAATTTTCCAGCATTTCCAAGCTAGTTTTATTGGCCAGTTTAAATACCTAGGAAAGGTCTAAGAACTGGAGCAGAAAATGGCGACGAGACGAAATTAATATTTTTCTTAATTTCTCACGGAAGGACAATTACAAACATTCAATTAGTTTAAGCTACTTCTTTGCATTTACATAAGCTATCCATAGCATTTAGATTTTTTTACTACATTACTGAATAACTGAGAACGGAGACTGAAGTGTAATAAAAATATGTGAGGTTATGTTCATGCTTCAACATGGCCAATAACTACTTCAAAAAACGTCACATTATGACCTGAAAACTGGCCATTTTTCATGGTCATTTTATAGATTGAAATTTCTACCAGGGTGCTATACTTTCGTAATTGTTGTATCTATTTTATTTTTCTTATGCGTTGGAATATTTTTAAAATTGTTGCAACTGTAATTTCAGTCCAGACAATGCACAATGTGACTTAACGAACGCACTAATCGTGTGAGAGGGAAGGAGACGTCGAATGTTCACTCCTTGAAACTTCCTTCAATTGCAACATTGTCCTCGAGTTCAGGCGACACGATTACCTGACATCATTGTACACAGCTGATTTGTCACTCCTAAACAGCAGCTATTTCCGCCGTCTGAAAGCCCGACAGAATTTCCAGCGGGAAAGTCGAAAGTCGAAATTTTCAAACAAAGATATAAAAAAATAATCCACCAGCCAGTTGGAACTTTCAGCGGCCGCTGATTATCCGCCGTTAGCAATTTATTCCCCCGAGCGGGCCGTAATTCTCGGGCGCTGGTCACGCATCAGATATTCAGGCTTCGCGGATATCGCGCGCCAAAGACGGAGTCATAGTCCCCCCGGGGGAATTATTTTTCCGTGGGCCATGACGTGGTGAGATTTGCGCGAGAGCAAGAGAAAGAGGGTGCGGCGCGCGCGGATCGTCTGGACCGTCTCCAAGAGAGATCCTCGAGGGGGGGGGGGGAGAATCATCCCCCGACTTCATAAATCGCGAGGCAGCGCCCTCCGTGCGCCGACCGCATAACTGTTTCGAACCAATTATTATAAATAAAACGCGGCCGCGCGCGTAATGACAAACGGCGGAAGGAAGCGGCCGGGAGAGAAGAGGGGGCTCTCTCTCTCCTTGCCAATGGGCGAGCTTCGCGTCTTTCGCTCTCTTGCGATTTATATCGCGGCGAAGAGGCGAACGCGGGAGGCAAAAAAAATTCATCGGCCGTCGTCAGACTCGGATCATTGCTGCTGAATGGACGCGCGGGGCTTACTTATTTACTTCATATTTTTTTTTTGCCGCTGACTCACTCTCTCTTTTCTTAGTCTCTTTGCTTGCTTACTTTTTTATGTGCTCTCTGCGACTTGTATTGAAATGATAGATTTTTCCATTTGGCGTGGATTCAATTTTCTCCGTGTAATATTTCTTTCTTTTAATGGAAACGGTTTATTTGTACTTAACGTTTAAAGTATCGCAAAATATGTATCGGTAAATTGAGGTTAAAATCTAAAATTCTTTCACATTATTTGAGTAAGGAAATTATTTATTTAAAATTTAAACGAGAATAAAGAAAAATAATTACATTAAAATAATGAACAATTGAAATATAAAAACGCGTAAATTAACTGATTAACGAGATAAGGAACGCGAAAAAACGTCACCGAAATGACAACAATCCGACCTCCCAGCCCGAAACTGTAACCGAACGCATCTCACTTCTCGCGGCGGCCGGCGTATATACTCGCTCGCATAAATCTCGGCGAAGTGGCAGCAAAGCGCCCGAGAAAAAGAAGAAGGTGGAAAGAAGCCCCGGCGAAAAGCGTAATTTCCTTATTTAAATGAGGAGGAGAAAAGAAGGGGGGAGGGGGAAGGGGTGTACGCTCCGCTCCTTTGACGGAGGCTCGGCCCGAGTGCCAGCGAACGCTGCCAGAAAAGCCCCGGCTAAATAACGATTGTTGGCCCCTCTTGACAAATGTAATGTAGCTTTAATCGCGATACAAGCTGCTGCCGTTATTTACAGGGCCGCGCGGCGCCCGAACTTTTCTCTTCCTCCCCCACCCCCCTCCCCGGGCAAAGATGAATATTATCATCGGCGGCAAATTGAATGAGAGCGGAGGCGCTCTTGGCAAGCGCGTCCTTATATTCGCGTTCGTCTTGCTGGGGTTGCGGCCTCCTGCTCACTTTCTTTTTTTTCGATGAGGGTTGGACTTGTAAATGGTAGGCGTTGAGCTGATAGGATTCTGGTTGATTTGTGACTTAGGTAACGTATAGTTTTTTAAACGACGTATAATAAAAGACGCAGCATTACGACACCGACTCACAAATTTGACTTCGAATAAAGTTCATTTTCAGAAGCATTAGCGCGCCGTCGCTGCTTTACAAATTCATCAAATCCTCGCTCGCAAAAAGCAGCAGCCGCCGGCGATGCAAATGCTGCGGCGCCAAAAAAGAAAAAAAAAAGAAAAAACGCGACCGCGTGTTTACCCTTTTGACATTTCGAGCTTTATGGATATTAACGCCGCCGTGTTAAATTGAGGAGGGAGCCGGGCGAGAGCATCAAGAAATTTCGGGCCGCGACGAAAGAGAATTAGTTTGCGCATTTCGCGACGAGGAAGCGCCAAAGGTGCGTACTCGTGCGCCCCCCTCCGGAGTCAATTTGCATGTGTACTTGCAAATGCAGCTAATGCACAATGTTATATTGAAGACTTAAAGATGCCCTCTGCATATACATGAACGCTGCACCACTTTTGCAATTTACAGCTACTTTATATATTTAAAGATTTTAATTGTATATGATTACAGTTATAAAACTCATTGTTGTTAAAAGAATATGTGTTTTTTTACGTTGGGAATAAGAATTTCTTGTTAATTTGAATTTTGCTTCAGTTTTAATGTAAACACAGTAAAAAAGCATTAAATAAATATTAGAATAAAACACGTTGCAATTTTTGCTAAAACGTTCGTGCTCATTTGGGTGTTTTCGCTGAAGCCGAAAGCCTCCCTTGTATTTATTGACTAAATAATAATAAAATACACCCCGCGATCGAGCAAATATTAGGAAAATTCATTATGAAACCCAAATAAAACCCGGCTCCCCGAAAGTACCCAAATATTTGTCGCTTAAAATTCAAAATAAATGAAAGCCCCCGGTAATTGGCGCGGGCCGGGCATCAAATCCATTAATTAAAGCGTAACGAAGTCGCGGGCGTATATATAGCTTTAATTAAATAAATACCCGAAAAAATAAATTCGCAAAAAGGCGAGGACGAGCGGGGGGAGGGGGCGAAATATCGACGGGAGAGATTGCGAGAGAGAGAGAGGCCGGCCGCTTTGTAATGCGCATACAAATGCAAACGCTAAAATATTCCGCGCGCGCAAATTAAAATGACACTGAAATATATATGGGCGCGGCTCTCTCCGGCGCTCTGCTGGCGCGAATAAATTGTTTACGCTGCATAAACGGCCGACTGGACGGGCCGTGGGCAAGCATCAAACCTGCGACTGTATCTCTTTCTCTTTCTGATGGAGGGGGGTTGCTTATCTCTGCCTGGTCTGGGATGTGTACGCGGATGTAAAAAGCGCCCTGTTTTCTTGTTTCGACGATGAAAAATTGCGGTGCGAGCGCTGGCCGGGTTGTGACTGGATTTTGGTACGGTGTTTTTTCAGTTTTCGCGCCGATATTTAATTGGAGAATACGAGAATAGTCAGAATTTGTCATAATTAGAAATAAGATAGTAACTGAAGTTTTTGTTAGTTAATTGGATGATGCTTGTACACCGAATTTCGACGAAATTTTAAATAAATTTTCATTATTAAAGTTTGCTAATATAATTGAAACAACTTTCGCGCGCTGCCGCTTTTACAGTTTTCTGCATTCAACATTGGAGTATACACGTTTCGTTAGAGTAAATTTGCTTTGACTACTACCTATTTTGCATTAACAATTTACGCGATGCCGGAGCAAGCGAAAATGTTTATGTTACTAATATGCAGACGCGTTGTGTACTCGGAGTATTATTATTCGCCGAATAAATTTGCACTCGAAATGAATGGAATATTGTATTATTTACTAGAATAATTATAATTATATCAAATGAGATTCTGTGTGTACTCTACAAAAGCACGTTCCGCCTAGTCTAATAAAGATAATATAGAGTATCGTAACGCGATTTCTGTTCGAATATTCACTGTGAATTAATATTAATTCATTTACCGTACGTATTATGTTTCAATTAACGAAGCTCAATTTTCGTTATCAATGAAACAATGTATTTACGTGTACAAAGTGATTGATTTATAATATACACTATATTGCTTAATCTATTCTTCTAAATGCGTGACAATAGTACAGATTAAAAATTTAAGCAAGCTTACTGACACTGCACCTAAAAGCTACTTCATTAATTTGTTAAAAACATCCTAGAAGGAGATATTTGGGATGCATACAACAATTCTAATTTATTTATATCAAAATTGGAACAAAATTTTCTGCATCCTAAAGATAAGGTAAACATCCATTCATTTATGCATGTCAGGAACGACGTATCCATTTACGTCAAAACAGTAAACCCTCATGCATCAACCAGTAGTATATATCTGGATTAGTCAGACGTAGACACTGCGACACGTATTGAATTCCTGCTCTGTTCTAAAATTAATAACGGCTTTTTGTTTTCAAACTAATTTATGTAAAAATTCGGCTCGCATCTTTGCGTACACTGATATATGAAGCTTCGTAAAAATACGTATTATATGTCGCGTAACGGAAAAACTAATTTATTAACATCAATTTTATTAGCATCTTTATTAATATCGCATTTTGATGAATTTCGTTTCTTCCACTTTCAGTTCAATACTTTTAATCGAAGTTTTCAACGTTATTTAATTCGATGCTTGACTAGTTGAAAAATCAACAATACGTACACCAATTTCTAGAAATGTTCTTTATAATCACGGGTTAAAGGATACATCTCTAAACATTTTCAGGAAAGAATTCCACTCCCAGAACAATAACAGCCAGAAAAGCGACACATACAAAAAATAATTTTCCAGCGCGTCTAAAAAGGCGAAAGCGATACAGAGCCGAAGGCGCGGAAGGACTTTGCAGAGAGAGAGAGAAAGAGAGAGAGAGAGAGAGAGCGTCGCTCCGACCCTGAACTTGCGTCGGGCGCGCGCCGATCGATACGTAACAGGTTCACTGGCCCCCGCGACTCCCCCCGTCCCCCGCCCCCTCCTACTCCTCCTCCTCCTGTTCTGCCTCCGCTCCTCTTCAACGATGCTTTTTATCGATGCTCTCGCTCTCGCTCCGACTCTTTATCCCCCGCGCTTTGACTGAAATTTTCGATCTGGTTGGAGTGACGTTCTAGGTAAAGTGTGTGTGGAAGCTGCACATGCTGTCTTGTTTTGAGTTTTATGCTGCGGGGTTGAAATCTTGCTGGCAGGCGCGTTCGTTTTGTCCGACTTTTATTGTTTGATGAATAGTAAGTAATGTGTAAGCAGTTGATGAGATGAGCAGTTATGAAGTATTTTACGTGTGCGTGTTTAAGGGGATGTCGGACAGGTTAGACACGATGCGTAACTTTACAGCGTGGCCCATCTCTGGTCTATGTGTTTATCTTTAAGGACAAATCTCGCCGCCCGCGCCGTCTCGCGTCGTATTTTTCAACTTTTAGCTCGAATTTGTCATCATTAAAGGTTTAAAATAGTTTAATCGAGGAAAATGTACATCGAATAACGAATGTCAAATTTAGTTCGATATCCCCTTAAAACTACATACGTACAGGATGAATGTACTGAATATTTGCATTCAAATTTCAATAAAATTTCAATACTAATATAAGAAGCAGTCAAAACTTAAAGGAGCTCATCCATTTGATCGCTTTAAAGAGAAAAGTAATCGGTACTCATTAAACAGCTCACACTCGAATAAAAAGTACAATATTCATTAAAGCCATCAATTAAAACGAGCACGCCAACTACACACGAATAAAACACCCTCGATCCCCTTCCGAAAAGCCTCGCGAGACTCGAGGAAAATAATAAGCGGGGCGCGCTTTAACAATTAAACGGCAGAAATGGACGGTAAGAAGGCTCCGGCGCAGAAATCGAAGAGAGGAGTCCGCCGGGCGAGCACACAATAGGCCGCGCCACGATAAGTCTGGAAGAATGGAAGTTTCCAATTTCACGCGTCAACAATGGGTTTATCTTGAATCGGCAGCTATTAGAAGCCATTCGAGGACACGTGCTGGATATCGATTGGACTCTCGGCCACCGCTCGAGACCTCCCCCCCCCCCGTCCCCCTCCTCTCCCTCTCCGCCGAGGAGGTGGAAGAAAAATAGGAAAGAGCGCCGAGAAGGAAAACAAGATCGAGCGAAGAGCCTCCGCGAGAGTGCGCCAAGCCGGGAATTTAACAATTGTCAAGACTGCTTTCTTTATTTTCGCTGCGGAGCCCGAGCTCTCGAAAGCTATTTTACTTGAGCTTCCAATTTATTCTGTAAACGAATTTATCATTTAGATTGAACTTCTAACTTTAGTCTTACTAATATTGGCGCAGTATTTAGAGCGGTTTTCTTCGGCATTTTGGAAAGTGATTAACTTTTGAAATATTTCTTTTAAGTTTAAAATCTAAATTCAAAATTTTATTTATTTATTAGAGCGATATTTAACCGATTTTCCGTCAGCCATTTAATGTTTAGAAAAAGTTTTCTACCCTTATATTATTAAAAAAAAAGAATTGTTTCCTTTTAAGGGATTCACCTTGAATTAAAAGCTTATTTGACGCCAGCTCCCCTGAAAAGCACGCTTTAAAAACACATTCCAAATAAAAGTCGGAGGCTATCCCATTCTGATTCAACACTCGGTTAAATTTTCATTGGCGGCGATTACTTCAATTACGAGCTTTCAGCGTCTGCTTTTCAAAATTCGCTTCTCCCTCCTGAAAGTAGGTACGCCGAACACCGCTCACGTCGGCGTCGTTATCGCACGGAACGCGAGAAAGGGACCGTCGCCCCGCGTCTATTCACCTCGGACGGATTAGCGCCTGGGCTTTTTTTGCTCCTTCTCTCTTGGACTAAACTTTGCCGGGGGAATGGCGCGTGACGACGACTTTCTTCTGCGACGCGAAAAAAGAGGGGCTTTTTTGCGCAAGACTTTGTTTGTTGCAGCGATGGCGAAGTTATTTTTGACGATGGATCAAATGGCTATTGATGAGAAAGGGAGCTAATTTTTACTTTTATTTTATCACGCTTATATTTTCGACTGGACCTTCATGTTTTGAATGTCTGCTGTTTAAACTACATCTACATTCTCGATAAGGATCTGAATTTTTTTCAGGAATGATAATGCGAGATCCATGCAATTTTGTGTACTATTATTATTTTATTACATACAGTATATTCTTCATGATTTTTTTTTGACCACTAAAAATTCATGGATGCATAAAAAATCTTTGTTTTTGGTTTGGGCATAGGTGTCAAA